>WEIS01023041.1:0-14260 GCA_013389965.1 Todus mexicanus | reverse complement strand
CAGGAGCTCATCCTAGCCAGTCAGTTTTTGAGACCAGTGGCTCAAACATTGTGCTAGGGTTTAGATGGGTAAAGGCACAACTTCTGCTGCAGCCTCATTTTGGCAGTAATTCATAGACCAAATAAGGGGTACATAGTAACACAATAACCTGGAAGATGCAGACTCCAATATTCCTCTAGCTCTACTGTTAATAGGTCAGATCTCTATTTCTTCTTACTGTGTAACCATGTAGTAACTATTAATTATTTATTTGGAACAGGAAATTTTCCTGGCATCGTTTGTAACTCTGTTTTAGATGGAATAGGAATTAGCTTGTATAAATGCACTTAATGGTGACATATGTAAAAAGTACTTTCATCTGAATGTATTTAGCACATGGGAGATGAGAATTTGATATCTACTTTTGTCACTTTCCAGCCCACTTGTGGGTGATTAAACTGAATAAAAACTACAGCTGGGTTAAGCTAAACACAAACTACACATATAGATCAATATGTGTCCTGAAAGAGTTGGAGATCTAGCACCACAAAAACATCAGCCTCTTTGCAGGACAGTCTCCATCACCTCACTTGAGATCCTGGAGAGCCCTGAAGGCCTTGAGAGAGCTGCATCAACTTCAGATGTGTGGGATTTTGGGTTGATTCTGAAGTTGAGAGGCAGGAGTGAGGCTCATGCTGCACAAATGGAAGATACCGATTCATTCTGAGTGTCTTTGGTTTACTAACTTGCTTTACAAAATTGATTTTATTTTGAAATGTATCATATCATTGCATGAAATTGTGAAGCCATTTTTTTTAATCACAGAAAGTAAACTTTTTAACTGCAAAATGGTTCATTATTATTTCATTGCTGTACCCTGCATAGGGGATTTACCTGAATGCTGATCCATTCTGTTATTTAAAGCTTTTCAAGTTACTTCCTTTATTGTAAACCCTAAGATGACTGTGGTTATTTAATGATTCTTTTTTTTTTTTTGAAATTTGAAAATCTGACAAGATGTCGTTTCCTTTTTAAAAAGACTTTTGCCTTGCTTAGTAGAAAGACTACTTAAGAGATTTTGTACCATGTGTTATTATTCAGAGATGCATGATTCGAAACTAGTGAACTCTTACTATGTTTCCTAAAATTATTTGGTCTGGAGTCGATAGGCCAGAAAATAATAATTGCAGGTTCCCTAATTATTTGGAAGGTGACTTACAGAAGTATTCTGCTATTGTGGGAGTATTTCTTATAAAGTCACAGTGTTACAGTGATTAAATCAAATAAATATTTCCGCAGTATTTAAGAACGTGGCCCAAGTAATTATCCAGGAGTACGTAAATGTTAACCTTTTTTTATTAAACCTATTAGCTTTTTAAAGCAGCAGTGAAAAATGTTGACTTAACAGGTGTACCGTTTTGTAGATGAAACTGCCTTCGGGGTGATTCTGCAATGGGGTTCGTTTTGCAGCATTAGAGCTGACTTGTCATATTAATAGCCTGCACCCGCCTGTGGAAGCCTAAAAATGGTATTGCAGAGCTCTGCGATGTACAAAGGACGTTGCATGAGCACTGAGCAATCGCACTTGCATTCCTAGCAGAAAATTACCATTTTCCCCTTCTCCCTGCAAAAAGATAGTACAGTGGTATTCGTAAGGGCATATAAATCATTTTGATAGTGCATATCATTATTTTAAATGCTTTTGGTTTCTATTTTAATTTTACTTCAATGCTGTCTGCATGATACTTCTTTAGATGTGATCTAGTCAGTACAGAGCAAAAATGTATCTAGGAATGAAGATGACTTTTATTTTGTGTATCTAGTTTTTGTGTAGATCGCATAATAAAGTGAATATTGTGTGATAAGCAGGTTTTCATTTTGTGATTAGCTGAGAATTTAATCTTTTTATTTTTTAGCAGCCCTACTTAAAGGCCAGCTGATAGATACTGGTGCTGTCACTGTATTGTGCAACTTGATTTTATACCTGATGTAACTTCATGAACTCATATTCATTAATTATTTTGCCTGAGCTTTACTGGTTTTCATCTGTGTCACAGTGCTAGGTGAGGTTCCTTAATAAAAGCTCTGAATTTCCCATCTGCTTGTTGTTTAAATATCTAAAGCATTATCTAAATGATGATACCTTTGTGATAGTTGAGTAAGCGAAGTGTTACTGTAATTAGATTGGTTGTTGGTGTAAGATACTAAGTGAAGAGATGCAGGAAACAACCCCAAACTAAGGGATAGCATTGGGTAAGGGTGAAGAGAAATCAGATGCAGAGATAGAAAATTACTTATCTGAAGTTTAAAGAGAAATTCCTGAAAGAGCCCAAAACAGAAGCCCAGTCTCCTATGTCCCATGAATATTCTCTTTGTCTTTCCCCAAGGAAGGATGTGTGTGTTGTGGAAAATACCTTGGCAGTTATATTTTATACCCCTCATACAGCAGCTGTGTCCCCTTATCGAGCCCACATCTTTGGTCCTGCTCCTGATACACATTGGCCTCCCACATGCTTTAGTGCAGCTCTGCTTCTGAGCCCTGCCCGGGCTTTCCCTCTCCACCCACAGCTGGTGCTTCTCAGTTTGGTCATTAGCACCAACGTAACATTATTTGTACAACTCCGGGGGTTCTGCGCATCTCACTTGCTTAGGAGTCACACTGATGACCTGCTTAGGAGTCTCTCTGCTTAGCTGCTGGTTGATGTTACTGCCATTTGCAACCTTTTTTTTTTATTATTTTCCTCTCTACCTTGCATTTCAGACATCTTTGTTACAAACTTTTTTAGTTTATGAAGCAACATCTTTCTTACCTTATGTCTAAAATGTCTGTCCCGTAGACTTAGTACTTCTCACAGCATCTTCTACATAAGTCTGCAACACGCTGTTGTATTCTAGACAGGACTGTTTTCTTAAACTTTGCATGCTGGCAAGCTCTGCAGCTTCCCTTACAGTCTGTTGTACTTCTGTGTGCTGTGTCCTCTCCTTTCATCCTTCCTCTAGAAACCATCTGCATTGCTTTTTGTCGCATCTGCAGCAGACCGTTTATTCTGGCTGCCCCAGATCCCCATGTGCTACCTCTGGATTGAGGCAGCTAAAATAATCTTCTCCTTTCTCTTCTCCTGTCACGTTGCACCAAGCCCTAGTGGCTTCCTTTATTCTTCCACATCAAATTCAAGCACCTTACTTTGAAAAGTCTCTGTGGTAGTGCCCTCATCTGATGCACTGCATCCATTTGTTCTACCTATGTTCCTCCCACGGAGCAAAATGCCTTTTGAGTCTCCAGGTTGTTAAATGACAGCCTATTTCCCTGGTTGCCATGTATTTCCCTTCTGCTAAATGTTGTGTGTTAAATACCTGCTGTCTCCTCAGGAGTGCTTCTGTGGGGCTTACAGAACTGAAATAATATGGTTGGGATTTAAGCCTGTTTTGGTAAACCCTTCAGAAACATTCTGCTATGTAGAGGGTAACTGGTTAAGTCAGAAATCAAGCACTCGGTGAGATGGTTGAAGAAAGTGGCATATATTGGGAAAGTTTAACCTCTTCTTTGCATTTCTGCTTTAGATCGTGAACTTCTTTAGCATGAGAATGGCCCCAGTTTTGTACAATAAATGAGTTGTCAGGCTGCTCGGTGATTCGGCATGTGTATGAAGATTTGAAAAAGCTTCAAATCAAGTGTTTGTTTTTCTCAAAAAGAAAAATTTCAGTCCTGCTTAGAAAAAAGCAGTGAGATGTCTCTTGTCAGTGACACACCAGAACTCGTTCCCAAATTAAACAGAAGAGATGCTGGTAGTATCTCCTGTGACAAGTCACCAAGATTAATGGGATTGGGAATGTCTGCGTTAATAAGGAGCTCAAAATGACTGCGAAACAACATAGAAGAACAAATTGGAATTATGTAAATACATCTTCTAATAATGCATTTTGGTTTTGGTTCATTCAGGACAGCACAATTACCTGTGTGCAGGAAGGAACGACTGCATAATTGATAAGATTCGGAGGAAGAACTGCCCAGCCTGTCGACTACAGAAATGTCTGCAAGCTGGAATGAATTTAGGAGGTAAGCGGAATATTAATAGCTTGGTCTCTTAATTTGATTAGGCAGAAACATTGGAAATGTGCAGCCTTTTTTTAATTTTGGCAGCTGCATAATCTCAAAAGTTTAACGTGGAATTATCCTGAAGTGCTTAATAGCTAATAAACTCTACTGTCAATCTATATTGGGTTGTGGAGATACGTATTTTATAGCTCAAAAAAAAAGAAAAGTGGGTGTTTTATGCTGACAGTAATTTTCATGGAATCTCATATAGCTAAAAATGTTAAAGTTTCAAGTATTGCATCCTTTTTTTTTTTTTTTGGTAATGTGCATTCTCTCGAATATTGAAAAACATTTTACACCATCACAAAAGCAAATTCACACATGAAACCTCTCAAGTTTTTTGTTGCTTATTTAACATTTATATTGGCTTTTCTGACTGTTCAGATATGCAGTAATTTTGATTGTTTCTCCATTGTTGGTATATGAACACCAAAAAGAAAACCTTTTCCTAATAATAAACAATAATAATGTTTATAAATATAAGACAATAATTATAAATTATTAAAAGTATTTTGAAAACATTATAGCAAAACTTGCAATAGGTTTTTTTTCATTGTTCTAATTCTTCAATTGCAACATCTGCACAATTCTGGCTGCGCTTCAACAGGCGTCTTGTTTCAAGTCATCACCTGAGCAAATTGTATTACAAATCAGTTTTTCCCACCACTCAGGTTTGTGATGTGGTCAGTGAATGGGGCTTTGGATCCAGCTGCAGACCTGTTCTTTGATGTGCAGTGACCCTTCCCTTAGAGTTTTTTTCTTTTCTAAAAAATTATAACACTGTCACATTAATTCCTCCAAATCAAATTCCCACAATTTGGTTTTTTCCTCTCCTGGACCTATTCTTCTAGGAACTTAGCTTAGTTCCACGGGCAGATTTAGCTGCTTGTCTTTCATAGGTTATGTGCAAAATCCTGGTTCCTGCCTGCTACCACCTTCTACCTCCCAGGCTTCTTTTTCTGGCTTGATCCTTGGCAGAACTACTTGAGCAAGCCACTCCTTACTTTTTCAGGGAAAATAGCCCTGTTGAGAACTCTTTCAACCCTCTCCCAATGTTGAAATGCTGCATTGCCCCCTGAACCCCTTGTTTCTGCTTCCCAAAGGAAAATGGGACCGGATTGCAGAATGCTGGGGTTGACAGCTTTCCTGTGATTCTGGTCTGTGCTATTGAGTCTAGCAAAGGGAAGCAGAACAACGTCTTTCTTTGATGAAATGCAAGCTCCATGACAGTAGCTCCTTCTTCCCTCCAAAAAGATGCTGAAAATATTTGCGGATCAGGAGGCCCAGGTCCTTGGAGTGCTGAAAATTTTCCTGCATCCCACCAGCAGCTGATGCGGGGCATCCTTCGTTGCTGTGCCCTAAGCAGCACCAGCAGAGCTCCTGCCTTCCAGGACAAGCATGTGTGCTTAGCACTCTTAACAAAATACAGGGCAGCTATCTGACTTGATAACCTTTTGAAACAGCAACATGTGACGCTTTGTCTGCAATGTCATGAGGTCATCACTGCAATTTCCTGGTGTGTTTCAAAGGATGTGTTCACACGTTCGTCTACAAAAAGACTCCACAAAACAAAACAAAAAAACCCACAAAAAACCCCAACAGCAACAAGAAACGAAACAAAACAACAAACAAGGGAGAGGGTAAACTTTGCTTGAGGGAGTTGCTTTGTTATTTTTTTATATTGGATGGAATGCTATAAATAAGGAATGCATTGAAAAAATCTTTCCTTGTGTTGGAGCGTGGTAGTCTGCTGGAAATTATAATTAGTGATCTGCATTTAATGACCTAGAAGGCCAAGTCTGCCTCTTCAGCATACAGCTGACGTGCAGTTGAGCTTTGCATTTTAGCTGTTTTGGTGATTTTCTTCACACAGAAAAACTAAAGTGAAAATCTCATTCCGGGTTTGATTCTTCTATGCTGCATAAGGGAACTAGAATGGTATAAGATCCTTCCGTTGTTGTCATGAGTGAGATAGTGGGGGAGCAGCTCTGAATGTTCATGCACTATGGTGCCTTCTGCGTGGTCCAGGAGAGAAAGGACAAGTTGGAGGCAGAGGAGTGGAGCTGCTGGAGAGAGGTAAAGTGCCTGCAGCCCAGGAGAAGTGTTACTGTGTAGAGGGTCCCAAGGGCTGCCAAGTTATGCTAATGGACCTTTGAGCCTTAGAGCCTGCCCACTTCTGGCAAGAAATGTTGGTAGCTAACGGCCGTTGGCTGCTTCTGCCAGCCTTATTCTGTGGTGAACTTTACATTGGGCCTTCACAGAGGAGAAACACAACATCTTAGACTTAATTTGGGGAGTTTCTGTGTGCTGTTGCAGAGGGCTTCTAATACAGTGGAGATCATCACAAAATAAAAGAGGTGGAAATGGCAAGAAGAGATATTAATGTGTATTTGAAAACAGTAGTTTTCTCTTTGTATACATTTCCAAGGTTTGGCATTAAATAATGTTTTTCATAATTATCTGAAAGAGACTATGTTCATATTATTGTGAAGATACATTGTAGCTTACAGTTTCATGCGGTCAGCCTAGTTTTACCAAGAATATACATTACTCCAATAAAAATGGACTTTTACCTGTTTCTGATTTGCACTTAAAGGGAAAATGTGCAAGTATTTTGTTAGGCAGCATGATCAGTGAGGAGCTGGAGGAAAATGAATTTATAAACGCAGTTTAGTTGAAGTCCTGTTTGCAGCATAGTACTCTCTCTAGCTGAGTCACACCACACAGTGCTGTGCTCTTTGTGCAGTAGATCTAATTTAAGCTCTCACCCTCCAAATGGAACAAAGATAAACACAAAGCCCAGAGTGTATCAGAGAAGCCCGTGTGTTTGGTTCATGAGAAACAGAGTAAGATAATATGCAAAAGGGTCATAAGCATAGCTCAGGGATGAAATGTGTCCAGGTTGCTGAAGTCATGGGCATTTCTTTTACACTTGTACATAATTATATTGTTTTATCCCCTCATTTAAAAACAAAAAAACCCACAAACCTCCGACTTAGATCTGTTTCCCATGGACTGGAAAAGACCTTGATTCTCGTTTGCACCTCTCCACATCCTAAGATGGGAGTGAAAGACCCCAGGCTACCACCCAGCTCCTCCTGGTTACTGCAATGGGGAGGTTATAAAGTAAATTTTGTAATTTGAAAGTTTGTGATTGTCTTCTTACTGCTTCGGACGAAGTTAATCTCTACAGTGGAAAACTAAATCAGCAAGAGAGTTACCATGTTTCCTGAAGTGCATTTTTAAACAATCTCCGATTGATCTACTGATTTTTTATTTATTTATTTATTTTTAATTTTGGGGGGACAATGGGGGAGCTAGGGAATTTGGGATTTTTTTTGGTTTTGTTTGGGGTTTGTATTTTTTATATTATTATATTCTTTCTCGGTGTTTTTTAAAATGTTCCTTTTTTTTACTGTGTTAGTGTTACAGGTTTGTTTTGATGGCATGTCTTCTACTTCACAGCATGCTGACATTTTTTTAATTAAAAAAAATAATATTTTGATATGTGGCAGCATGCCATGCTTCAAGCACCTTTTAAAAATGTGTAATTCAGTGATACAAAATACACCTTTTCATGAATGCTCAACCAAATTAATTTGGCAGTTTTATTGTTTACCTCCTCCTTTTGTTTGTTGAAAAATTGGAGCGTTTTCCAAGCTCTTATATCCTCTAATAATCTTCAGAAAATTATTCATCAAGTCAGCAAATAATTTACCTAATTATGTTCTTTTCTCAATTTTTGTTTTGATTCTACAAGAAGCATCTGCAACCTGTAATTTCTGCAAAGCTGAACTTGCCAAATATCGCATTAATTCATCCTTCTTATTTCTAGAAAGTTACATGTTTGCATTGCAGACAAACGTATCCCTTCAGCAAGTAGGACTGCAAAACTTTTTGGGGAATCATAGTTTGTTTGTCATTTTGGCCATTTTCTTTTAAAAAAACAAAACCCAAAACCCAACAACACCGCAGTGCCATATGCTAGACTTAATTATTGGAAGAGATTCAGAGTGAGCAACTGCACTATGAAGGTATGCTGGCCCATTTTTAGTTTATGCTCTTTTCAAGATTCTGTAATTAATTTTTAGTTAATTATGGACCAGAATGACTTCATGAATTGTGGAGTTTCTTCCAGCATACGCTGTGATCAGATTTGTCAAGTCTCTCACTTGTGCACGAGACATTTTCATTAGACTCCCACCTCATGCTGCTGTTCCTTAGTTGTGTCTGTCCCAAGGCAGCACCAGGGGGGGAGGTGGGAGCTGGGTGTCATGAGACACCCTGGTGTGCACCATGGTTTCTTCTGCCACCACCAGCTGCATCCAGCAAGGCAACTGGTGACCCACAGCAGCACCTGGGATGGTGCACTGCAACCAGGGTGGCTCAGAGCCTTCTGGTTTCACTCCTGCTTTGTGCCACACTAGGTGCTGAAGCCTGGAGAAGGGAAATGTTTTATATGGTGTGACTTGAGGGGATGGGTTAGTCCTTGCTCCTCTGATGTGACCGAGTGACCAGGCATCCCTTCCTTTTCTCCTGTGTTATCAGTGTCCTTCTGCCATGTGATGTGCCATATGTACTTAGGGGACAAAAAGGTGTCAAGAGGGCTGTACCATGCAGGACTGACATCCTCGCCTGCCGCGGCTCCCGTACGAAACACTGCTGAGAGTTTACTGGTACTGATCTCCCACAACAGCAAGAAGCAGTTTGCTGTAGTACCCTTTGGGTAGCAAAGGGAAATAAAATAGATTTCACCTTGCAAATTGCATAGTTCATCGCTCTGTCTGTAGAGACTGCCTGTGAAAGTTGGGTTTGCATACATTTACATATGTAAGACACTTCATGCACAAGATGCTGTGTGTGATTTGTAGTCTTTGCTTGCAGATATCCTTATTTTTTAATACATTAAAATATTTCAATAATCTGAAAAAGATTAAATGCGAGAATTGGTAATAAGATACAGTACTTCACCTTTTTGCCCAGCTTTCCATTTTCTATTTAATAACTCATAGTAGTAGAGATTTAAAACTGTAGTATTATTTTCAGTTACTGCAGCTTATGTGCTTTATATTATCATCATTCCTATCTTATTGAGAAAAAGAAAGCAATAGGGACAAAAGGAAGAGAAAAAACCCATGGGTATTAGAAAGCTGAAAACGAAGGAAAAAAAGACAGCAAAAATGTATCCTCTCGGTCTTCTTAAAAAAATTTCTACCAACTTTCTACTAACCAAGGTTTCATAAATTGAAAAGGAAAAAAAATCGTGTATGTAAGAAACTGAAGCAATTTTGAGTACTTTTTTTTTTTCCGCATTTAAACTTTAACTGCAAACTATTTTAAAATGCCCGTTAACTTTAACTACATTTTTATTTGCGTTTATTGTGTAGCATTTTCTTCTGAGGGTATCTAGTAAGGGTATCTAGTAATTTATTTTTTTTTTACTTGAACATTCAGCTGGGTTTGCATCAGTTCTTCCAAGAGGCTTTTATCAATATACAGCAGTATATTAAAGTTGTGAAACACAACCTCATGCTGTCAATTTTTCTCGCATTTTGCTGGACAAGTTAGTTGTGGTGCCTAACAGTATCTAGGTTATTATTAGTATTGTTTCAAAGAATTTGTATTTTTCCAAGTGTGATGATTTCAGAAAACATTTGTGTTAGGTAGAAATTCATTGAGTCCATGACTGAGCACTGAAACAAGCTGTCCTGAGAGGTGATGGAGTCCCCATCTCAGGAGACGTTCAAACACCTCCAGGACGCAATCCTGTGCAACCTGCTCTCGATTAACCTGCTTTGGCAGGGGGGTTGGACTAGATGCTCCTCTCAAACCCCTATCATTCTGTGATTCTGTGAAGCTGAGACTGTGCTAAAATCTGTACTTTTCTCTTATCAGAGAAGTGAAGCACTAATTTACCTACTTTTATTTGTATACACAGTGTATTACACCCAAGAAAGTAACATGACCTTAAGATTTGGCCTGCAACCATGCTACCTTGCACTGAGATTTTGTTAGGTCTCCCAAATGGTCTCATCGGTTTATTTATAAAAGGGACCAACAGGGAAATTTGTGTTGCTGCATGGAGTTTGTATTGGTGGCTCTTCAGAAGAGGACATCCTTCTGCCCGAGTAAGGGTCAGTTATTCTTGAGGTGCTGCTGTTGCTTTAGCACGACTGCACACCTTGCGAATATGTTGGGGTTTGGTTTTTTTTAAAAGTAAAATAAAAAAATCAGTCCTGCTGTTTCAGATCTTGAAGGAAACAATTTGTTCAGCAGTTAACCTTTCCTACTTTTATGTCTGTCTTCCTCCATGTTACAAGATACTACTCTTGCTCTGCTCTTGATGTCACCCACTTAACTTTTCAGCTTGAACTATGCTCAAGAATATTGTAGGTAACTATCAGAACAGTCACTTAGCACAGCTACTACGAAACTGTTTTGGAATGATGATTAAAAATGCAGAATTTTGAAGAAGGCTGGTAACATCAGAGTAATCTCTCAGGTATCGATTAAAAAAACAGTATCGAAAGCATGTCCTTGTACTTTGCATTTTGCTGATGATTTTTGAAGAAAGTTCCAGAAGGCGCACTGCAGTAGTTGAAAAGCACACAGCTCGCATCCAGCAATCCATGATCAAACTCCCAGTCAGGTTCACGTTCTTGGTCCTTCTTTGTTTTTCAAGTTTTGCTGGTTTCAGCTCTGCCTTCTGATGAGTGCCCAGCTGCCAGCAACTTTTGTCTTTCCTCCAGAACAGCCTTTCAGGCTTTTGGCACAGGTCTGCTGAACTCCAGACTTCCCTGTTTTATCTGCTGGACTCTTCATCGTACCATTCACGACATAATGCCCTTGGTTGCCAGCCTCGCAAAGGAGCTGCAACTTCTCTGGACTCCTGCTGGGAGTACGTGTCCCAGCTTGCCTTATGTCACATGGCAGTCCTGTGCATGCAGGCTCTATGGGGTTCAGTCTGGTTTCAGCAGTACACAGCACTCCTTGTACAGGCTCAGAGGTTGTTCCTTCCTGAGCAGTTCATATGCTATACGTGGAGTCTTGCTTTGCTTCAAAACGCAAAATGGAGAGAGGCAGTCACAGCTTTCCGAGAGGAAGGTTTAGGTCCTCCCAGAAAAGGTGCAAAAACCTCTCCCACAATTGTGCTGTTAGGGCAATAGGACTGAGGCACAGCAGCGCCTCTTTCGTGAATGCCTTCTTCCAGGCATTCACTGGCTGGTGTGTATGGATCCCCTGTGCAGCACCCATGACCTTTTTAGCTTTTCTGTCTGTTGTCAGGGCTCCGGCATTCAGCTCCAGGATGCTCTCAGGGTAGATGATGTTCGTGGCATCTTGAATCCCCAGGACCAAGGCTGACCCCCCTTTTCCCCTGTGCCCTGGTACACACTTTTCTGTCATGTAGGGCATTTAAGTTTAAAAATCTGCTTTCCTGAGGATTTGGAAATGAATTGCTCTTACCTTTGTTGCACATGCAGTTGCATAAAAGCAGGCATGCCCATAAGAGCTCTGTTTGTTGCTTTATCTCATGATGCTGGAGCAGTCCAGAGTACTTCATTTCCAAAATTCATTATACACAGCTCTTGGTGATGCTTTGGTTTTTTCTCAAATGACCAAATTACCATGCTTGCTTACACAGTGCTCCAAGTCCGTATCCTTTTTTACTCTTTCCCATGCTATGGAGACATACCTGTGACTCCCATTCCTCTTTCCACAGCTGCTGGTTACTGCCAGAGCACTTCTGAAACCTCCCTCCGTGGTTCTTCATTTCCATTACTCACTTCCCCATCACTCTGAGAAGCTGTAGGAGCAGGAGGATCTTGTCCTTTTAGCTTCCACTGAACCATTGCTTCAGAGAGTCTCCACCTGAGTAAGAGGGCATCAAGATTTAACTTGCTATGCCAAACACAGCCTTTGCCAAATTGTGGTGGGCCAAGGGTATGCTGAATAGTGGTTTGGTTAAAACCTTTATTAGTTGCATGCAGGTAATGCTGTGGACCAATTTCAAAGAGCCAAGAATAGAGCAATGAGAGTGATCAGCAGTCTTTAAAACTTGAATGTTGAGGACAAATGGAATTACTTGGTATTGATTAGTCCAAAAAAAAGGCTGAAGGGAAAGTTGGAGAGAGGCAACCAGTGTTGCTTTTAGGATCAAGCGTTGGTAAAGAGTCAAAGCACATGATCTGCTTTCCATGTCCATGAAAAGCCAGACAAGTAGTAATGAGCAGCAAGGAAGATGCAGGTGGGGAAATAGGAAAGTATCTGTTACCTTATGGCCAGGGAAGCACTCAAATAGCTGGTCTGGGGAAGATGTGGAGTCTGTCATTTGTTGTTTTAAAGATCAGATAAGACAAACATTTGTCAGAAGTGATGGGGGTACAGTTGGCTCTGGCCTGGGCAAGAGGATAGACCATGCATCTGTCCTAGGTCTGTTCCAGACTATGATTGCTATTGGGTAAGTGGAGTCAAGCTAGATAATTTGTGTGTGCATTAAAAAAAAATAATTGTGAAAATGTATTTTCCATGTACAAAAAGACTTTTTAAATTTTGACATCACTGATCGTCATTGAATGAGTTAGTCTGTGTCCTCTGTGTGACAGTATGTTTTGAAGAAGCCGTGATACTAAGACTATGCAAGTCATGTGCTCTTTCTTCTGACATTGTGTTGCTTTTGTGATTGTCTGCTACTTTGGCACTTCACAGGTTTTAAATTGACTCTAGAGCTGTGGTTTACTCCAGTAATGTCACAAGGAAAATTTATTCAATCACAGATTGCGCCTTAGCATGCGAATCTGTTGTTCTTTCCCCTTGTCCTCTCATGTGCACTTTGCTTCAGGATTACCTTAGTAACTTACGTTTTGTTTTGAATCTTGTTTCGTGCTTTTTTCCCCCACCAGTTCCC
The DNA here is from genome assembly GCA_013389965.1 of Todus mexicanus. Taxonomy (NCBI): domain Eukaryota; kingdom Metazoa; phylum Chordata; class Aves; order Coraciiformes; family Todidae; genus Todus; species Todus mexicanus. The sequence continues at coordinate 1,280 of WEIS01023041.1, read as the reverse complement.
AAGTGCATACTTTTCCATTTTTAGTGTCTATGTTTTGCTAAAATTAAAATAAGTGTGAGAAGTGGCAAGGATACCTGGCTCAAAAAGTAGACTTTGGGGTTAGATGTTAGTAGAACAATCCACAGGAGGTTATGAAGGAAACATTGAGCACATTTAAGCCTTAGAAATGCACAACAGGCAAGAGGGTGGTGTTTAACAAAGAGGAAAGTAAGGTGAAGGCACCAGTTGGACTGTTCCTGAGCCACACAATACTGCACATTCTGCTGTAATTTGGTGCTGGTGATTGGTATGGCGTTTGTGGTTCCCTCCCATCAGTTTTCTCATTTACCGCAATGATGTAACGTTTTAGTAATGGAAATCATCTTCCCAGCATAATATCTGTGCAGAAGGTGCAAGAGAAGGAAGACTGTAGAACCTGAGCTCACAAGACGAGTTCACCCCAAATGGACAGTGAGGGGATTTATTAGGAGGGAGTAGAGAAGATACTGATGTGGGGCAACTCTCCTGCCCTCAAAACCACTCAGTTGTTGTACTGGAAAGAAGGAGCTGAGGAAAGTCATGTGTGGCTTCTGAGTTTGTCTGCACATGGACCAAACACATTCAGGCATGTCATTTAGACACCCCCTTAGAGAGGTATCTGTCAATTTTAGTCATTATTTGCATTTCATACTCAAAATACTTCAACTTCAGGAGAGTTTAGAAATGTGCCACACTATCAGCCGCAAAGAGATACTTGGTTTCATGGTTCAGATCACACAAGTGCATAATATTGGAGAGTTGTATTTTCCCCGGAAAGATGTTTAATGCCACCAGGTGTTTCACTGATGTTCAGGGTGATGTATTAAAGCAGGAGATTAACATGGTTATATTCTTTTTTCTTTTTTCTTTTTTTTATGGCTAATCTTGAACTGAATGTTGAAAAATATGACTGAGAAGACTGCAGAAGATAAACAGCCAGCTTGTATTTCACAGACAGTATTGCCGTTCTGGGAAGCAGGGTAGATGATTTCTGGAAGATGAGGGACAGACCAGCAGCATTGAATGCATTAGGAGTAAGGTCATTTGAGACAAACCTGTGAGTTGATAAAAACTGGGCATATGGAAATCACACAGCTGAGGGAGATGAAATATCTCAAAAATTTTGTTACTTGGGAAAAATACAAGTGGGGATGTGGTGCTTTATGATGTAACCAGAAAGACTGCAGAGGGAAGCGCAGCGCTTACCAAGCTGAGTTCTAGTAATAGTACAAGAACAAAAATGAAGCATTTAAGGCATAGAA
>WEIS01023036.1:27304-80509 GCA_013389965.1 Todus mexicanus | reverse complement strand
TAAAATAAAATAAAATAATAAATCATACACTTTTGTATATCCCCCAGTGCCGACAGAAAAAGGGTGATAGTGACATAACGACAAATATGTGTCGCCACAGGGACACTCTTTCAGAGATTCAGCTAGGAAGGACTCTGGATTCAGTGCTGCATTGGGAAAAAAAAACGCTTTAGGGGCTCTCCAGCTCAAGTTTTAGCTTTTCTTAGCATTTCTTGGCAAAGGATTTGTTGTCATTTCAAATATCTCTTATGGAAAACTGTAGTAGGAGCCACTTAATAGTTTCCCTCTGTTACTGAGTAATAGCAAGCAATTAGCTTAACTCAATTCATCTTCTCAGCAGATACCTGGTTAGGCCACTCATCAGCTTTCGAGCCACCACCACAGCAATAGGAAGGATGGAGGAGAGAGTACAGGCTCCACTCCACAGCAGTTTTATTTCACGCTGTTTACAGACTCTCCAAAAAGTCTAGATGGCTTAATAATGAAATCAAATTGAACCATCATGCTGGTTCAGCACACAGCATACAGGCTCACTAGAAATACTGTTATCTTAGGCTATAAGCCCAATCCTTACCCCCTCCATGCTTACCTTTAACAGAACGACAGCCTCTCTCTTTTTAGCAGCACAAAGCCTCATAGCAGTGCTAATAAACTCTGGGCAGGAGACCCCTATTTATCTACTGTTTGTGTATTTGATTTAGCAGAAAAGATGCAATTAGTTACAAAATAAGAAACCTGAGTTCTCCTAGATATGGATTTATTAAGGCCTCCGTTTGTAGTCATGAGTTCAAAAGTCAGAGCTCTCTGGACCCATTAATGCAAATATTTTTACAGCTCCATTCCTGTTTAAACAGGAAGGTTTTGTACACTCATGAAATTCTTTGAAACACTGAAATAAAAGAAGTTGTTATTCCCTATAGCTTGGTTAAAAGGCTTTTATCTTCTATCATCAATTTTTAAAAATTGCTTAAAAATACTCACTTTGTAAACATAGCCTTATTTCCATATTGCCCTTGCATAGATGTCACAGTAGCAGTACATTCCAGATCCTCACATTCTAATTCCTGAAGGAAAACTTTGATCTTTGGACAGATTTTACGTTTTTTAAAACAGTATTCCTACTACTTCGTTGTAGTTGATCAGTTCAATCTGTTGATATTTATACTCCTGGCCCTAAATTACATTGTGCTTGCAGACAAAGTAACTGCAAAATATTTTTTAGGAGGAAGAGGTCTTGTGCCATATTTGCGTCACCACTTGGTCCAAGTAACGAGAAAGACAGAAATACGTCACTCAAATAGTTCTAGGAAAATTGCATTTGATGAGTGGGTGACTAAGTGGAAAACCAGCAGGGACCATCCAGTATTGTTGCAACTTACAAAGCTGAAGGCACAATTACAATCCTGACTTCTTGCACAACACATGCCATAGAAAGGAAAATACAATATTCTTAATTTGCTTCTTTTCCATTAGCAAGACTCAAATTGCTGCGCCAGATGAAAATAACCCAGATATACTAACACATCTTCTCCTCACCTTTGGATTCGGATGTCGACTAATGATTAGGCTGACCGGACCGGGACCGCATTCACTCAGGATGGCGTAGGCTTCACTTAATGCTGCGTGACGCAGACTGACCGAATCTGCCTCCAGGATCTGGTCGCCGCGACTGTAGAGAGACATAGATCCAGTTAATTGCAACCAACTTTTACAAAAACACGCGTGCTTTCAACTGACGGCCAAGCTTTTTCGAAGATGCAAGTGTCTGGAAAAGATCTGACTTGCAAAGAAGCCAGTCTTGCTCTTGCTCCAAGTGACGTGAATGCTTTAAGTCCTGTTGTATTTGTGAGGGAGGTCCAGAGATCTGCACTTACTGTCACTGCTACAAACCCTATTAAATCAACAGAGAAAATTGGCTGCATTTGGATCAGGGTGAAAGCAAACTTCAATTTTAGTTCTGCATTCAGATACTTGTTGAGCATAAAAAAGGAAAAATTTCATTCAGATGGGCTGTTCCTACTCATCATATTGAATTGCTTAAAACAAACAATGATAAGAAAATCATGGTTTAGATACGAGTTTATGAAATGTCTCCAGGAAAAAATGGACGGCAGTAAGTCTGTATTTGCTTCAAATTAACATATAGAACCCATTAAAAAGAAAAAAACCAGCCCTCTCTGAAAGGAAAGCACAGATTGTTCGGTTTTGTTTTCTCAGTTTCTTAACTCTTGCTCATGGTGCTCAAACATCTGGAACTATTCAAAAGAAAAGATCATCAACTAGGGATATCATTAAAGCATTCTCCATAATTACTATAGCATTTGCTTTAGAAAGGCACTCTCAAACAATCTACTACTGGTGATTTATGTTGGGCTACTTGTGACAATGGAAATCAGTTTGCCCTGTGAGACCATGTGCCAAAGGCAAAATGCCAACTGCATGTGGCAGCCTTGAGAAACCTGTGCTTCTGGTATGAGCTCAGGAAAGCAAAGGGTGACCCGTCAGTTGTGTAATCATGCCACCGCCCTGCCCGTCTGCTATCAGAAACTACACAAATGGAGTCACTTACACAGGCACATGATTGAGAGGAGGACCTCAGATATGGAGGAGCTGGATTCAAACGTCTCCTAGTATTGCAAAGTTGGTATTTGACTAACAAAGTTTTCCAAAAATCAAAACCATTCTTTAAGTTTTGGCTTATGGGGCCATAAACTGCTGATGGGACAACAGAAGCAATGTCTCAAAGAAGTAAGCTAGAAATCTGGGAAGCATGCCCGGATATAATCAATCACTTAAACCTAATAAACGATACAGCTGTTACATACAGATGCAAACAGCACTGCAATCTTTTCCAAAGAAGTTTACAAGAAAACAAGCTAGCATTAAACACTGTCTCCTATGGACATTTCTATATGGTAGGAATTTTCAAGGGTTTTGGCAGAGATGCCACCATGAAATTATCTTCCTCTCCTCTCATTCAGAAAAATCAAACTGCTCTATCAGTTCTCCTGGTGAGTAAGGAAACAGAAGGCACCCTCTAGCCATGTGAAAGCAAGGCACTTGCTCTGCCTTGCTGCATCAGTGCTGATGCCACAAATTCAGTGCAGATCATGCAGTCTCAATGGGTCTTCAGTGCAGCCTGCCCTCCTGAATGATGATCCTAACGCCCACCAGCATTTATGCAGGAATGTAGAAGGGTGAAAGACTTCCTCCAATGATTTTTTTTAAAATGAAGCCTCCAGGAAACAAACAGTGAATAACCTTCTGTCACAAGGGAACCCTAGGAATGATTGCTTTTCTCTCTTATGGTTCCTTCAAGACATCCAAACCCCCCAAAGGTAAACAAGATGGGTCAGTCAGCCTGCAGCAATTCTGCCAGACTGACAGTAAGGGCAGAAAAGAGCTGCTGCAGCCACGGGCACAGTAAGCTGCAAGAACATCTCTTCCAGATCTTTTTAGGAGAGAGTTTCAGGTGTCTGAGCTTTTAGCAGAGCTCCGCAAATTTCCTCCCAATCTGGGGTCTCTGGCTGCAGCTCTGATAAAAAGACATGAGGCTGCACTTCTTGATGCTCCGCTTTCTCAAAGGGTGCTATTAGGCTCAGCTTTCTGTATAGTGAATTAAAAAAACAAACCCAAACCTTACTGATCGTGCTGCTTCCTACACACAGAATAATGTTTCCTGGGTATTTAACACCACTTTGGAATGACTTTATTTAAATGTTTTCTTTTTGGTGGACTCTTTAAGTATAGTCCCTTCCTGCTACATCAACCAGTTCGTGAAAACAAAGTCTCAATCGATTTTATTGTAAAACCTCTCCAGCATGCTTCTGCTTTAACTAACCTTAATCTGCCATCCATTTTAGCCACTGATCCTGGAGCCAAGCTGTGAATATATATCCCTGGAGAACTGTTTTCCAGTGTGAGACAACAGGCACCAATGCCGAGCCCAACCCCTGGCTCTGTGAAAAACAAGAAGTACAAAGAAAAGTAGCAGATTGTAATCACACAGGACACACAAGTGTTTGTGTTCCCACATCCCATCCGAGACCAAGACTCATGTATTGTTTCAGGGCTGGCCTTAGGTGCAGTCAGTCAGGAAGCCAAGACCAACAGTGGAAATCAGGACTCAAAATATCTGATCCTGACTGTTTTCTGAGACCCATCACTCCCAGCAAATTTCTGTGTGCCGTGGGAACCGCCTGGAAATGTCGCACAAGGCCTGACCTGGTTTAAGGCACAAAGGAGTAGGGGAAACAACCTAATAAAGATGCCACTTAACATTATTGCAGAAAATGTGACCACAGAAGATGCTGCCAGCTGTACTGCTCTCTTCTGTTAACTACCTGCATGGCGTCCTCAGCAAAGAGGCATGAAGAAAGGTGAGGTGTTACCTGTAGTTCAATGACTACCTCTGGCCGCTTTCACCTTTGCCTTCCTTCAGGTACAGCATTCCTGAAGTAGGAATTGCTGGACATCTTACCTTCTCTCTCCAAATTTTTAATCCAACCTTTAAAATCAGCATATTTTAAGCCTTTAAAATAGGTGTATTTGTCCAAGTTTATCTTGTGCAACTACTGATAATGAGGGCAACACTCAGGCAGGAATTCAAACCGCTCATCCGGGCAACTCTGAGCACCCTGTGTGCCTTTGCCCTCCCCAGACCTGCCTTTTACAAGAAGGGCACAACCATCTGGGCTGCTGAGAGGCGGATTCACATTTTGCCCAGTATCTCACAGCCTCCCTCCTTCAGCAGCACGGACACCGACTCCTCTACCTGTAAAAGTCTACTGACTCTGGAGCAGGAAAATGTGGAAGGGTGAACTCTTCAGAAGCTTTTGCATCACAGGATGTTTTTCTCCCCCTTCCTGTGGTTCAAGATCAGATGGACACCGGCTGGTACCCTGGATATTAGTCCTTAGCCTATTCCCATGAACTCCCCTAGGAAGCAAGGAATCACTCTCCAAGGTCATTTCAATGGACCCTCACCTTTATTTAGTGTCACATCCATGACAATTCTGTCCTTTGGGCCAGGTCCTTTGCGGCTGGAGGAGGAACCATCCACATCATCAGGGCCAGGTACTGTCAAGCCACCGCTAGCACTGGAGCTGGGGGAGCTGGAACGGCTCAGTAAGGTGGGAGTCACGCAGGGCGTGAGGCTCGGGCTGCGCAGCCGCGTGCGCACCGTCAGTGTCACCACACCTTTCTTGAGTTGCTGGAGAGACATCAGAGAACCCCGGTAATGTGACATGATACATGAACACTTGTCAGTAAACCAAAGAATATTAAGCTGAGGGTACAAAATGGCACTGAAAGAAGAGGAGCATGAATCTCTCCTGTACTACATCCATGTTACCTTAAACCTCTGAATGGCCTCCTGATGGGTCAGTCCTTGTAGAGACTCTCCGTTAACTTCTAGGATTTCATCTCCTGGTAATTAGATACAAAAATTTAATTCAACGGTATACTGACTATGAAGATGTAAAAGCCCTTCCTGTACGTAATGCAACTCACCACTTTGATGATCCCAGTTAACTGCTCAGTAAAAAGCCTTTTACTGTTCTCAGTTTATTTTCGCTTGTATGAATGCCTCTACAAGTTAATAGTGATGAATTAGCAGAGGAAAGACTGCTCTTCAGCAGAGATCCTTAACTTGGCATCCTCATACTAACAACAAACAAGCTGAAAGCACTACAGATTTCTACTAAAGTATGAAAATAGATGCTCATAACATGAAGATCAAAGGGACTATAAAAGTCCCTTTCTTTTGTGAGCATCAACCGGAGAAACGAGAATCTAAGTGCAACACTATAGGACATCACTCCAAAGCCTGTTCAGAGAAAACCAACCTTGCATCCACATGCAGAAGGCAAATGTCCTTTTACTGAATGTCTAAGGATGGAGAAGCATATAGCCTACACACTGCAACAGCAAATGCCCTGCTCACCCCATCGAACACATCCCATCACATTTCTACCTGCTGCCAGACTCTGGCTTCTAATACTTAGCCCCCACTGTTTTTTGGTCTATCTTCATTTTATTAAAAGGAGGGTTAGTATCATCCAGAGCCACTTTGTGAAATTTTACTTGCATCTGTGCAAAATTAGATGGGTGATGTCATCAGTCAAGTTTACCTCTTCTCTCCTCTCCTAGCCACAGTTAGAACAAAAAAAGTAAAAAAAAACCACAACAGAAAAAAAAGAGTATGCGAGCTCTGAATAGCCTGTAAATGCTTGTGAGGTTTTATGGGACAGCTGCTACTTATTGGCTTCCCATGGCAAGTGCACAACCTATGCTGCAGGGACGCGAGCTTCCCTCTGGCAGAAAGTGTGAGAGTTGGCACCAAAAGCAGCCTCAAATACAACAAGTGTGATGAGATGTAAAGAGGGGAATGATGATATGAGGAGAGAAGTAACACAGGAGCAGCTTGAGAGAAGTAACACAGGAGCAGTTTTCTGTGGAAGAACAGTAACACAACCCCTGCAGAGAAGCTGTAAACCACCGCTCTAAACTCATGATCACTCTGTATTTTCAACAATGTGTTAAGAGTCAGTCTGTATGGAGTTCCACTCGGAACAGAGTGCAATCACACACAGAGCAGGTTGTATGTCCAGCTCACAGAGCTAGACTGGAAAAGTAGTAAAAAAATCGGGATATATCTGTTTCTCTAACCAGTTGGGTGATCTCACTGCCAACCCCATCCTTCGTCTTTTTCTGGTTGTGACTCTTACTTGTTGATTCCTGTCAAAACCATACCAAGAGTTCACAGAGCACAAGGGTCCAAAATCCTTGTCCTGCATCTGGGGATGAACAACCCCATGCACCAGTACAGGTGAGGGTCTGACCTGCTGGAAAGCAGCTCTGCGGAGAAGGACCTTGAAGTCCTGGTGGAAAGAAAGGTAACCATGAGCTGGCAATGAGCTCTTGTAGCAAAAGAACACCAATGGTATCCTGGGGTGCGTTAAGAAGATTGTGACCAGCAGATCTAGGGAGGGTCTCCCCACCTCTACTCTGACCTAGTGAGGCCACATCTGGAGTACTGCGTCCAGTTCTGGGCTCCCCAGTTCAAGAGAAGGGGAACTCCTGGAAAGAGTCCAATAGAGGGCTGCAAAGATGATTAGGGGACTAGAACGTCTCTCTTACAAGGCAAGGCTGAGAGACCTGGGTCTGTTTAGCCTGGAGAAAAATGAAAGGAGATCTTATAAATGTTTATAAATACCTAATGNAACCCCTGCAGAGAAGCTGTAAACCACCGCTCTAAACTCATGATCACTCTGTATTTTCAACAATGTGTTAAGAGTCAGTCTGTATGGAGTTCCACTCGGAACAGAGTGCAATCACACACAGAGCAGGTTGTATGTCCAGCTCACAGAGCTAGACTGGAAAAGTAGTAAAAAAATCGGGATATATCTGTTTCTCTAACCAGTTGGGTGATCTCACTGCCAACCCCATCCTTCGTCTTTTTCTGGTTGTGACTCTTACTTGTTGATTCCTGTCAAAACCATACCAAGAGTTCACAGAGCACAAGGGTCCAAAATCCTTGTCCTGCATCTGGGGATGAACAACCCCATGCACCAGTACAGGTGAGGGTCTGACCTGCTGGAAAGCAGCTCTGCGGAGAAGGACCTTGAAGTCCTGGTGGAAAGAAAGGTAACCATGAGCTGGCAATGAGCTCTTGTGGAAAAGAAAGCTAATGGTATTATGGGCTGCATCTGGTGAATGTTGCCAGCAGGTTGAGTGAGATTATCCTCCCTCTCCTACTTAACACTGGTGAGTCCACACCTGGAGGACTGTGTCAAAGCTGGGCTCCCCAGTTCAAGAGAAGGGGAACTCCTGGAAAGAGTCCAATAGAGGGCTGCAAAGATGATTAGGGGACTAGAACGTCTCTCTTACAAGGCAAGGCTGAGAGACCTGGGTCTGTTTAGCCTGGAGAAAAATGAAAGGAGATCTTATAAATGTTTATAAATACCTAATGGGGCAGGGTCAAGAGGATAGGACCAGTCTCTTTTCAGTGGTGCCCAGTGACAGGACAAGGGGCAATGGGCACAAACTGGAACCCAGGAAGTTCCATAAACATGAGGAGAAACTTCTTTCCTGTGAGGGTGATGGAGCCCTGGAAGGGGTTACCCAGAGAGGTTGTGGAGTCTCTTTCTCCGGAGATACTCAAAACTTGCCTGGATGTGATTCTGTGCAACCTGCTCTGGGTGAACTTGCTGTAGCAGAGGGATTGGACTATATGATCTCCAGAGATTCATTCCAACTTCTGCCATTCTCTGATTCTGTAGAACAGCCTCTCCCCCTATATAATCCCTTTGTGGACCAGCATCTTTAAGCCTGATGTTGCTTGGATAGTTGAGTTTCCCTGCTATCAATGACTCTCTCCAACTTAAGAACTGCAGCTTACAGCTTGGGCAAATAAAGTTCACTGCAGAGGAAGGGGAAAAAAAATTATGCTGTAGTTTCCTCTTCTTAATATGCAATATAATCGTGTTAGCTGCTGTGAACAATCTTCCCCAGGATGGACAAACAGGGTGTGTTACATCCTCCACAACTTCTTGCTTATGGCCACGTGCCTAAATCAAGCTACTTGAATTTTTCTGATGGACTGAAAAATATCCCACTGCGGTTTTTTATATGCAGTTGGATTCTCTCTACCATACCTTCTTTAAGCCTTCCATCAGCAGCCGCTGCTCCATTTGGGAATATAGTCTTCACAAAAATCCCCATGCGTCCGCGAGCAGAATCCTGACCTCCCACAATGCTGAATCCAAGTCCCTACAGAAAAGGGAGAAGACACACAGCTGGCACTTTACTCTATTACCACCTGTGTAAGAAAGACTGCCAGTAACACACAAGAAAAAGGAAAAATGAAACCCTGAAAGCTTCTGATAAATTGCACTGCCAGATCTTACCCCCTACTTGCATTCCATCACTTTCTTTCACTCTAATATCAACACTTATCAGCCTGAAAATTAGCAGCAGGCACCTTAAGCTGAAACAGCACAACCTCTATTTTGAGATTACTTTTTAAAAAAAAACACGGCCTCAGTGACTTTATGTCATCCTATTCCTATTTTAAAAACTGTAACACGTTTCCTTTAAATTGACAGACAGTAGATTCCCACCCCTGAGATCTATATCCAGGATTAACTGCAGTTTTCTCTGCTGTCACAGATCTTGCATTTCCTCAGGAAAAAGAAAAGCTTAAGAACACGACATAAGGTCAGTGCTGTAATGTCAGGAATGTAGCTGGAAGGGGGCTGGTGTGGGGGGGCTGCCATGCACATGTACATTTTTAATTATTCTGCAGGCATGTACCACATTGTATTTAAATAAATCTAGATCAATACATTCCCCAGGGCTCCATCTGTTAGCTCTTGCCCCTGCGCTGCCCCACTGGCTGTGGGACTGTCTTGCGAAGCTGATGAGGGAACGGACGAGTACAGCCGCACGAACCTCTCACCCTTCTGCTGAGTTCTTTCCCAGACAAATCACTTCCTTGATCCATTCCCTCCACTCCTCCCTCGCATTTCTCCTCTTGTCACTGCCGTACATGTATTTTACAGAATAAAGAGAAAAGTCACTGACCAGGTGGACAAGGCAAGTGGAAAACTGTTGTGCTTCAGTGATCTGAAGCCAGGGTTATTATTAGCGCCTCGGGCAGTGCTCTCCAGCTGAGGGGAGCTGCCAGGGCAGGCACTAACATTGTGTTTACAACCCAGTACAACCACCGGCTCTTCTTACTCTGTGAATATAAAGTGCACTACCACAGTTATGAGCTTCTAGTAATTTGATAAGATGTTACTGATTTCTAGAAAGGAAGCATCCTCATGCAATGCAAAATAACTCAGCTGCTTACGGTGCAATTACGAACTGCAAAGCAGTCTGCAGAAAGCAGGAGGCTCCTGGCACTCCCCTGCACGGACAGAGCAGTTCTTCCCATGACTTCATGGGCTGAGCAGGGAGAAATACGGCTATAGAGCACAGTGGTTCCTACATTAGCCCACCTTTCCAGAGAAGCACTGCCACTCCATACCAGAAAAATCACCCCTTGCAGATCTACCCACAGAAGAAAAATCAAGGGCAGACACTTGGCTCCCAGTCACTACCAGAGTGACTCTGGGGAAATACGTTTCAAGCCCCAGGTCTGCACGGAGATAGTGAAGCAAGTGGTACTGCATAATTATATCAGGACAACCCCTGGTAGAGTTGAGCACTCAAAAAGGTGGGTGGAAGGCACTCAAAATGGCAGCTGTTTGAGGTGGTTCATGATCGCTAAAGTCTGCATGCTCCCAATTGCTTCCTTACACCTTGGATCTAACTGCAGAAAGGCACGAGAATGTGACACAGTGAGAAATAGTCTAATGCTCAGGAGAAAAACAGAGTTAAAAAAAAAAAGTATGTAAAAAACGAAGAAATGGAAATGTCATGAAAGACCTGAAGCTACAAAAACAAGGAGACTTGCAGCAACCGTGTGTCAATCTATCCAGAGACGACACTATTTCTCTTTGCTAAACTTAAAGCACAACAAGGAATTTGTTTCCTATTTGAGTTTGAAAGTCAAAACAAGTCTTTTCAGTCCAAAACATATCCATCTGATGAATTCAAAGAGTATTTCAGAAAAGACATGTATTTGTAGTGTATTTAAATGACAGCTCCAATACTAGTGTGGATTGGATTAGGGAAAACAATATACACCTAGGTTAATGCTTGTCTATTTTCCCTTAGCATTCAGTCAGCTGGTATCCAGTAAATGTGCAAACACATTATTGGGAGGAGAAAGAGAACTCTTTGACCCAGAGAATTCAGAGCTCTCAGATAAGCAATCAACCAGGAACCTGTCTTTGGGTTTAACGCTTAATTTGAAGCGATTTTTTTTTTTTTAATGTACCAAATTCCAGACAGACAAAATAAGCTTGTCCACAAATATGCATGGAAAAAGGTACTTTTTTTGTAACTGCATCAGCTTCATAAGCATACATATTTACAGATACATTAATAATATTTGGTATCTCAGTAATAACCAGATTCATCAAATCAGAATGATAGCCACCTTGCATCAAGTGCATGACATGAACACGCTTCCCCTGCATTTTGCAGGTGCAATTTCAGCACTTACATTTGAAAATGGTATTTATTTATCGTTATTATTGTTGGCTACACTGGGAGCTGCTGGAAAATCCTGGGTATGGGAGACACTACTTAAACACCAGCTCTTGCTACATGTGAGAAACGAGCCACACGCAGAAATTCTCACCTTGCCTTGTCCTTTCATCAGGACAATGTTGGAAATGATGGATGGCTGGGTCAGTCTCCATGGAGATTCCACTTGGGCGGCACTAAAGGAACGGGTGGATTTCTTCACGATATGGTAGTCCTAACAAACACCAGCAAACAAGGGAAGTTGTTCTGAATGCTTGGCACAGGCAATGGGATGTCATAATGGGAAAACTGTGTGTGTTGGGGAAGAGTGAGGCAGGGATCTTACTGATACATTCAAAAAATGTTCAAGGGACAAAATCCTAGCTCATTACAGTCAAAGCGAATCTTGCCACAGTGACTTTCCCACATTTTGCACAGTAGGATCATTTTGTAATGCACTAGTCACAATTTAAATTAAAAAGATTAAATTAAGGGCAGCCTCATGATACGCTAAAGTCCTTATCTGGTACCAAAAAAAAGAAAAAAAAAAAAGAAAAAAGCCTGCATCATAGATCATTAAAATAAAGAGAAGCAGAATTTTTTTTTGCTTAAGTCCTCAGATCTCTAGAACTGCAACTTGAAAGATCAATATTACGACTTTCTGGCCATGGTAAGAACTACCCCCCTTCATCTTCCTCAGAGGAAAGAAGCTCTTCAGAGGTGGCCAGTGCATCCCATTTTGGTGTTCAGATCTGTTTTAAGTGCTCATGATGTACCTGCATGGCCTTTCACTATCCTTGCTTCTACAAGCTCTGAACAGATCTTGAAGGATCGAGCACAGTGAGGTGCTCAGAGCCAGTCCTGCCTTTCCACCCACCTGCCTGGCTCCCGCTGACTCCAGCTGCTGAGGCAGAGAGTGCTTTCTTCCACCTCGGGAATATTTCACCGCTATTTCGTAATTCGATTCACCATTTTCCACTGTCAGCTCATCGTCTTCTCCCACAGACTCCAAGCGGGATCCGGCACCTAGGGAAAACCACAGAAACACTTCCTGCAAACCTCCCAGAGCTGCTTTATCCTCTTGCCAGCATGCAATAATCACCTCCTGCAAATCCCAGCTTAAGCAATGCCTTAAAACAAGACTACACAGCTCCCAAATGGGCAGTTAAGGAGCTAGTTTTGATCATCCTCAACTAAAAACCTTTCCTGTTGTCACAGGTTTGCTACAATCTTTCAGTGATGCTGAACTCCTTAGCACTGTCACTTGTGGTAGTAAGGAAAAGCAGAAGATAATTGAGCCGGTAGCTCAGGGATAGAAAAGAAATTCAGCTGTTCTCACCCAACGGCACTTGCCAGTGCTCTAAGCTCTCAAGCTTCATTTATTTAAAATTAAAAGACCTGACACTGTAGCAGTATTCATTTTCTGGAGGTGTCATGTCACTTTGAGGGAAATTTTTCTGGAATGGAAAAAGGAAAAATGTGCCAAAAAAATGCTATTTTCTTTCCTTCTGGCAACGATCCTAGCAGTCTTAACGACAAGAGTGTAGAGTTCACACAAGAAACAGAATTATTTGTCTTGAAGGACATCCTGTAATTAGCTGCAGCGTACCCCACTTCTCGCACCAGGGCTCCTCCGATGCTCATTTTCTCTGAGGACCCCACAGGACCCCCAGACACAGAAGTTCCTGCACATTTATTCTTGCCATTTCCCCACCACCCAGGGAAGGACCATTAACCCCTATTTTAAGATGAAAACCCAAGACACAGACAGACCAAATTTGTGCAAGTTGGATTTCACGATATATTCTAAGATTGCTTTAAACCAAAACTGACGCAACCCTGCTTTCCCATCACCCTCACTGCTCTGGTCCTTAGTTTGCGGATGGGGCTCAGAAGACATGGACTGAAGCTGATTCATTGCATATTTGCGCAGGAGAGCCCAAAACCCATTCTTCTGCCACCTCTTCCTCACTCGGAGGCTGTGCAAGCATCACTGCTAGGGAGGGATGGTGCACAAGCTGGGGTAGCAACTTGTTTTCACTCAGCATTAAAGCAATTCTGCTGCCACATCCATCAGCAGAATTTATACCCACTGCCCAGAGTGCAATTTAAATCTGTTCCCTGCTCTGGGGTGTGAAATTATCTCTGGTTTCAAAGCACCCCTTCATTGGGGAACACAGGGCACTGCTGCTGCTGCAAGCAGCAGGAACTGCTCTCTTGGCAGGACCCAGCATGCTGGCACATCACTCCCAAATCCTACTGGCACATACAACTAATCCTTTCCCACCATCTCTCCCTCTCCTCTTCTATAACAGTTATATTTCTGTGTTTGCTGCCCATCTCTGAATGTAGCTTCTCTTTCCACATTGGGAGCAGGCTGAGGAATCCTCCAGGCTCACCCACAGCCCAAGGGCATCAGTGTTCATCAGAATGGGGCTGGATCCCCAATGAGGCACCAACACATATCCACAGGGACTACAGGCAGAGAAGATTCCCAGAGGATGCTAAGAATATCTGATTAAATGGAAATGAAGGTGAACACAGAAGGAAGGGAGCCTCAGAAAGTAGTAAGGGTGAGAAGATGATCAAGCTCTTCACGAAGGCATTGTTAAGCCTTGGAGATGGCAATAGAAAATCAGTATTCACCATAATGCGTATTTTGGTGGTGGCATGTTGAAGAATGTCCCTTACCTCAGTATCAGTGCACACTGAAATATACAGGGAGTGTAAACATTAAAAAGAGAGAGAGAGAGAAGAAAAAGAGCCAGAAAAAAGTGGAAGAAACTTCCAAAATATTGCTTAATCTTCCGGTCCATACAATAGTTCAACTCAGGAGGCTGGATACAAACACCTCACAGCTTCCAAATTAAACTAATATGATCTCAAAAGGAAGAAATCCTATCTCACTTTTAGAGAGCTAAAATAAATATACAACATAAAAATTCTACTCTCTCTACCTTTTATCAACCTGTTTTACCTTGGGATCGACTTCTGTATTTCAGTATGCCACTTCCCAGAGTTGGACTCTGGTTGTTTCCTTTGGACGCTTCTGCACAAGTTGCATCTTGAGACTTCTCAGTTTCCATCACCTACAAAAAAATTAAAGAAATAAAAATTATTTACTTGTAAACCAGAAAAGTTGATGGAGTTCCTCTCATTTTTGCTAAAGGACAGAAAATTCCACTCCACAAATTTTATCTTTTCTTCCAAAACATGTCATTGTATTACATCAGCACACATTTTTGTAAGTAATTTTCAGCAATGCCTTTGGACATACTGCAAACCTTACCTATGTGTACAGGTACATCATGTCCAGGGATCCTCTGCAGTGTAGCAGACTGATGCCCCTCAAGTCCCTCCAGCATCTGCAGCACCTCATTCAGGTGCTTCCATAAGCATTTTAAAAAGAAAACCACTTTTTAAAAGTGTTACTTTATTTTTAATGTCCAGAGCTGAATGCTGATGCATAATGGATGAAAAGCTAATTTAACAGGAATATATGAAGATTATACAGCTAAGCACTTAAAAGTCTGGAAATGCTCAACTTAAATTTAAACGTGGAATCACAACCCTGACACCCTTAATCAATGCAAAGTCAGCACAAGTCTGTTTTTCCACCATGTTTGCCTAGATGTACGTGACAATACAAGGTGACAACGTACGGCATCACAGCCATATGCATCCTGATCCTATACAGTCAGAGGTTGAGTGAAGCTGCCCAGGTGCAAAGCCTGCAAAGACTCTCCCCAACCTAACTGTTGTGAAAGACCCTGGTGACCTCCTTCTTCACTCGCTGCTTCCTTTACTGACCTACAGCAGTTGCATTATCCCAGATGTGCTGCTGCATAGTGATCCTTGACACGCTCCTCATGCAGCCAATAGAATCACAGAATCATAGAACGGCACGCATTGGAAGGGACCTCTGGAGATCATCGAGTCCAACTCTATTGCCAAAGCAGGATCACCCAGGGCAGGCCACACAGGAATATATCCAGGCAGGTTTTGAAAGTCTCAGTTATATAATTCTTTTACATTTTCACCACACCATACATCCTCTGCACAGTTATTTAGACAGCCCATGGCAAGGATGACAAAATTTCCAGTGCCACCACTTACTGATTGTGTTATACTTTTAATGTCCTATATAAATTGCTGGAAGTCAGCTTGGGGGGGAAAAAAAAACAAAACAAAAAACGCAAATCGAATGACCAAACACTCTTACTGTTAAAATAATTTCTACTTCCACTATGCAGGCCTAAAAATAACAGAATCTTCTGCAGAATCTGCCTCCCATCCCCTAGTCACTCTTATCTCCAAACCAAGAAGGACAAAGTTTATCTTTTGCACAGAGTCTAGACTTTGTCATTTCAGTTCAAAGGGTAAAAACTTCAGAGAAGCATGAAACTGGTAGATAACAGGAAGCTGGAATGGAAACTGCTTTTTATTCCTTCACCTTCAATACAAACAGCCATACATAGTTAACATATAGTTTGCACATCCTAGCTAATTCTTGTTGATTTTTCAAGGCATTGTAGCAACTACGCCAAAGATGACTTCTAGTATCAAATGCTTTGCAGCTCTTAGCCCCATGCAATCAGACTCATCTGAAAAAGAAAATGATTACACTACTCTGAAAAAAAATCCCAGTGACATCCCGGCATGATTTGGCCATTCTAATGAGGGACTCATTCCAGAAAAGATGTAAGAAATCAGACCCAAAAACCCACCCAAGAGATCCAAACCATCAGTGATTAGGCCACAACCAAAGCACCACAAACTCTCCCTGTGGAGACAGGGATACCTAGAAGACAACAGAAGTGTATGGAAGCTAGACAGGATTTCATGGATCACAAAGTTAACTTGGTATTTACCATATAAGCAAAAATACTCTTTAGTAAGTGTGAATGCTTCCCTTATAGAAAGGTAGAAGTCATTTGCACAAACACATAAAAATCGTGTAGCTAGTGCTTTTAAAGGTGTGCAAAACCATCAGTACTCAGGGGCCATGCTAACTCTGTGGTGCAGAAATATTCGAAGCATAGGGATGAAGAAAACCAACAATGATACCTCATCAAAGCAGCCAGCTTTGCTGACATGCTGTTTAACCATCCTGACAAGACAGGGATGGGTCCAGCCTGTTTTTTCTAGAGCTGAGCACAACCCAGCTCAAGACTGGAGCTGTAGAACTGTTTCAGTGGCATGCATGGACATAGGCAGTTACACCTGCCAAGATCACACAACCCCAGTCCCCTGGAGCTGGTCCTCTTTCTCCAGTTCAGTGCACAGAAGAAAAAAAGGAGTAATTTTGCAGCAGTGTACAGTAAAATGCTGAAATCATCACTGCCATGGCCAATTTCGACCCCAAGCCCAGGCCCAAGTGTGATCCATTCAATATCTCTTATGTTTCTACTACACAGGGTTTGGGGTTGGTTTGGAGCTTTTTTTGCTTTTAATTATTTTGACTGTGCAACAGAAGCAAAGTTCAGATGCATTCTGCAATTACATACGTTTCCATCTAGTAGGGTGCGAGGAAAAACAGGTGAAATTGCCACTCACGTTAAAACCATGCACCCTGTTCCTTCACCTCATCGCTGTGCAATCCTGAAGGCTGTGAGTCTATGTGCAGCAAGCCCTCAAGCTCTACATATGACCTGCAGAAGGGCATGTGCGCACAAACACCAATGCAAGGACAAGTCTCAAGGCGTTCTCAACAGCTTCCTGAAATTACTTTTTATCCAACTTGGCTTCAGACTACAGCAAGAAGTATAAACATCTAAATGACTTATGTCTGTGTTAATTTCCTATTTTAGCAAAAATAGTTTTATGACACTAATTATAATCATGCAGGGGAAGACTGTAGCACTTTCAATGAAGCAGATATTCGCTAAGTTGTTAAGCTTGTCTAACAAACCACCAGGAGTTTTATCCTATTCAGAAAACACTTAGAAATCCAACCCACAAAGCTTTCAAGAACTCCCCTAAGTCGTGTGTCTGTAATCTCTGTCTCTCTTGAAACTTAGACACGAAGAAAAATCCAGCTCCACCTTATCCTTCTGGCCACACGTGAACATACTGCTTTACTGTCTCGAGGTGGCTGCCCGGATTTAACCATGCCATTTTAATTTTCCTCACTTTCAAGGAAATGGAGCTTATTATTTCAGTCCTGTACGTCTCTTATTAAACTAAACCAATAAATCCTGCCCAACGTCATCCCAGTGTTAAGGACAAGGGGAGCTTTAGCATGCACAGTAGTTTGAAGTGAGATCTAAAAATAGAGCACATTTTGCCAGCTCATTAAGCAGCTCCGGGATCAAGTGATGGTGACATCTCAATTGATTTCAAAGGAAACGGCGGTATCACAGACACGCGGTCCTGGCACCGCACCAGAACGAACAACTGCCCCCGGAGTCCTCGCTCAGGCAAAGCTCCAGCATGACCATGCCCTTAATTAGGTGAGATGAGGAGCAGGATTATGAGAGTCTGCATTGTTTAACCACAAACAGCTTGGCAATCGTCGCCGATCTACCAAAAAGACCCAGCACACAGAGGATGATACAATTTAATAAGCAAACTGTTTTACAGCTGCCGTTTGCGGAGCTCCTAAGCTGCTGCCTTTCCCATCAGTGAGTCCATCTGACTCCCCGTGGCACAGTCACACGGTTTTCTCTGTCGAGGAGCACAAGCGGTACAAAGACAAGTTCAACCTGATCATTAGGGAGTGAAACAACAAGAACCAGACTGAGATGTCCACAGCACGCCAAATTCAGCCCTACCTGCTCTAGCAAAGCAAGTCCACTGCCCTTCTTTAAAACAGTAACGCGAAAGAGCAATGGCCATGCCCCAGCAACCCTGAACAAGCTCCACAGGGTAATTCCTCATCTTCTTCAATCCTGGCACAGCCAGTACAATTTTTCCTTAAGCGGCACTCACCCAAACTTATTTCATCACGAAACAAGCCAACACCATTGTGTGTAGGGCAGCCAGCAGGATGAACCCAACTAGTCTCAAAGAGGAGCCACCACCAGATGCAAGCTTGGCTTTACCTCGTTATTGTCTTTCCTCCTAGTTCCTCAAGACTAGCTGATGCCTTAGAGGCTTTAACCTTTCAAAAAGTTTTGGAGATTTTCTTCCAAGATGTATTATAATTCTAGCTGTTCCAGCTATTTGTGCAATTATTTATTGCTTTATGGGGCACAGCATGCTTTAAGCCTTAAATGTGTCTCGTAGGCAGGGAACTCCACAGGCCTCTTTACACCGCACAGAAAGTAAAATACCTTCACTTTTAAATTAGCTCTTTTTCAATTTAATTGAATCCATCTCCCAGATAAATTACAAACTGCAGCACTATAATTTACCAGAATTAACATGGCAAATGATGCCGAGGACGTGCATTTTCTAACGCTGGGCAGTAGAGTTTTCCATGGCTTACTGCTCTGTTTTAGGGCATTCTAAAGCTGCCTGGATGCTGGAAAGAGCCAAACAAGCCAGTACACATTGCATGACAAGCTGCAGCACCCAGGGGCACCTTTCCAAAACACAGCACCTCCCGATGCCCACGGAGCTACTTTGGCTGAACCATGGGGCTCACAGCAAGCGCAAATTAAACCCAGATCTGTTCAGTTTTGGTGCAAGCTACAAGACTCTCCCCTTTCAAAGGGCATTGCATTGCTGCTCCCTTCTGTCATGGCACAAATGCAGAGACAAACAGAGACAGGGCTGGAGGAAAATGAGATGAAAGTCACCTCCACGTCAGCACTAAATCAGTACAGAGAAACCTGGTCTTGTGGTTTCTTCCCCAGCGTGAAGCTGCCAGGACAGACAGCAGCTCTGCATGTTGACCAGGGCAGGCTTCATCAGTGAGGCTCCAGGAGGGCTCAGATGTGGACTATATTTAGCACTGCTGGTGAAAAAAAGCACCGTTTGCCTTCCCCAGCAGCTCATCTGGGAATTACCCATGCTGGTGCCACCCGCTGCAGTCACTACTTCCGCCTGCCCGGGCAAAGGGGATGGGAACCTGAGGCCTCCGTTCCCTAATTATAAAGAAAGTGTCGGAAAACTCCCAATTCATGTGCAGCAGGAGATCAGGAAATCTGATAAACACTCAAGAACTGGAGCTGCCCTATTTTCTGAATAGGTGGAAATGCCAAATAAACAAAACAAAAGCCTTTAAAGTGGTCTCTAAGAAAGTCTGGTCTGTCACTCTACCAAATGTCTGCATTCAAAAGCCACCCGAAGCCTTCACTACGATGTCACGGTTGGTAGAAAGAGCATTAGTGTTGGCTTCAGGAGGTACAAAATCTCAATCATTACATGTGTTTCTCTTTACCAAGTCTATAGAGTAGCCACACACTATCCTGCACAAGAAACATAACCTGGCACTCACCAGGACAAAGTCAGCAGCAATAATATCTAAATATCTATTCTAACCTATGCTTCTGCCCATGCACCCTCAGCAAACAAGACTGGAAACATACCAAGGCAGAGATGAGTTGCTCTCATCTTTCAGAATGCTCTAATTATTTTCTACGAGACACTCCAAAACCTTCTGTGTGTTTGATACCAGGAGCTCCAATGTACTGACCATGACCCAGAGGATGCTGGCAGGTTCTCAGTGTAGCAGGATCCCAGCTGTGCTGGCTCCGAAGACTCACCAGTGCAATGTTATACTTCTGGTCAGAGCTGCAGTTAAGCAAAGCAGCTTACACTTCAAGGTGCTAAAATTAATAATAACGTTTTGAAGGGACAACACTTTAAAAATATCCTTTGAAATAGGAAGAAATGCACGAAGTAGCTAATACAGCTAAGTTCTCCAACAAACAGGTAACACAGACAACATGTCTTGCAAATAGTAAGATGCTCCCAGCTAAATAGTTACCAATCCTTTTGGACCAGCTGCTCTTCTGCAATTTATTGTGACTTTCACTAGAAACAGCTTCTAAGCTAAAGGAAATCAAATGCATACATTTCTGAAATGGTGCACAAACAGATCACTGATGTTTTCCTTTTTATGCTTTATCTTTTATTTCCCCTCAAACATCAAAAAGCATGACACGTTTGCATGCAGTTTAGTCATTGCCCACGAGATGTCTCCATGTGCTGCACAGAGGTCCCAGAAGATTGGTCCTGGTAAATAGAGGAGACAAACATGGAACTCAAGTTGTGTGAAAGCTGGTCCAGCTCCTCTGTTATTTTCTTCAATAAACACTCAGTTCACGGCTTAGCACAAATCCAGAGCCTAGGCATCATGACAAACAACAAACTGCTCTGGGTTTGTTTCGGGTTTTTTGGTGTTTGTTGTTTTTTGTTTGTTTTTTAATGACAGCCTTTTTACTCATGGTGAGGGACAAAGCAAGCAATAAACAGTCCTCAAAATAAACAACTCTCCTGAGAATGGAGCAAGACCTCCCTAATACCAATGTCAACCCACAACTGCAGAGAGTGTTCCCATGACACAGCTTGTGGAGAGCTTTGGATTCCAGCTCCAAACCCACGCTTTATATCATCCTAAGTACAGAGAGGATACGGTGTATATATAAGCACTAAACGTCTTTCAGACCTGAATCAAGTATCTGAAGCCTCATACATTATATAGGCCACATTTATTCAAGCACAGAAAATCTCAAATGAGTTTTAACTGAGCTCAACCAAGACTGGACTGTGTACACATGCAAGAACTTGCAGATAAACGCACTGCAGATGTGATGATATGATATTCACACTAACTCTCAAATTCTACAGCCTTTATCAGCCTTCTGCTAATATATGGGAACAGTATGGCTGTGACAGCATCTCTCTTGTTCCAGTGCCACGAGGGGGTTATTTTTAGCTTGATAAAGGCAGTTCATCTCCTTCAAAATCGGGCAGTTATCCAAACAGCCAAAGGAGAGACAGGCTGAACTGTATCTGTTGCTTTATGGGAAAAACCCTCATTCACAAAAACAAAGAGCACGCAGAACCTGTACTGTAGATAAACTTGTGTTTCTATTACTCTGCTGACTTGACTTTCAAGCGTATCTCACAGGAAGGGTAAAAACTCTAGGCATTGTCTACAGTGGTATTTATGGTCAAGTCAAATAGGTTATCTTCCACCAGCCCAAGCAATGGGAGATACTTCGCAGTTTGTAAGATGCATCCACAGAGTCTACAGGGAACCCTTCAGAGTACTGGCCTCTGGGTGAAACAGTTTTCTCTGGGCTTGCTTTTAACACACAGGCAGCAGAAAGTGGCCCAGGAGGGCTGGGAGACAAGCACAGGGAAGGATGCAACTGCTGCTGAGGAACTTCCTCCTGACCTGAAGAACACATTCACATTAATGTCTCCTTGACAGGTTAATTTTAGAACCTGTGAAAAACAGTAATCCAATGACACTGTCCCCCTGAGGGCCTTTCACCACTCTTACTCCGCCTCAAACTCCTGTGATGTGTGCCCACACCTTCCCCAAGCCCTAGCTGGTGCTGCACCACCATCATCACTGAACATCCCTCCAGCAATAAAATGAACTAAATTTCATATTTTAATGTGATACAGCTTCTGGAAACAAAACAGGAAAAACATCCACACTGGGTTAGCAAGATTTGGTCTTCAAATATTTTGTCATTACCTGTTGCCCAAATTCTTACCTACATTTACACTAAAAATTTGCATTTGAAGTCACTGTAGGACCCAGTGTGTCCGCTCAGCTACAGCATGAGTGAAGGGCACTGCATGGGCACCAACCCATGGATAAGCTGTATCTCAGAAAGGCACAGCGCTGCCTCTTTCAACAAATGCAGAATTTATAGCCAAGCAGCAGCTCGAAGCCATGCTGAGGTGCAGCTGGACCCTGCCCTCGCCTACCCTTTCCAAGGGCAATCTGGAATGAGGCAAGACCTGCAAACACTGCTAGCTTTCACTACGAAGAAGAACGGAGTTATCAAGCCTTTCTCCAGGATAAGGGCTGGCCACAACAGAGCCTCACACCAGGCTCTTCATGTTCTCCTCCCTGTTCCCTCCCCGCACCGCCACATAAAGCATTCCATGACAACGCACATTTCTGCCAGCGAAAGCTCTTTCTTGCTTTTTTCCAGACACCCATGAGTGCAGGATTTTGAGGAGTGAGTTTCTTTCGAGACAGTAGTGCCCTAATGGGAACGAACGCTCAAGCCTCCCAACTAATGAGGGTCCCTCCCCGTGCCCTGCACACATTTAATTGTTGAGTTATGCTTCCTGTTTCTTCTCAATGCTAATAATTTCTCTGAAATTCTCTTCTAGTGTTTCCAGAAGAACTTTTGACCCCAAGAGTGTTTTTATACTCATGGCATTGTTATCCTCTTTCTTACTATGCTTGCGTGGCTACAGGTAATTACGTATGGATTCCCTGGTAAGACAAAAAGGCTCATGACAAAAAATAACTAAGCTGAACTATGGCTAAGAAAAAAAATAAAAACGGGGCTAAACAAATGCATTTCTTTATATTCACAAAACAGGTTTACTTATCCACTTTCAGTTGCACGTCTTGCAAAAAACAAAAGTGAGTTTTGGCAGGGATCAGGAAACCTGGCTCATGCAAGAAACCTTTAACCCGAGAAATCCTGTTTCTGTTCTTTGTAGGAGGATCAAGACCTTGCTGGGTCACGGCCATCTCTGCATGCAATGCACCCACAGCTCGTGTGAAGGTACACATCAGCCACTTCAAAGTCAACACAAAATGATTACATCTGAGCAAAAGGGGCTTTCTACCCCACAGCAGAGGGTCATGCAGCCAGGGGGGCTGCCAGAGGCTGTTCCCAAGGAATGTCTGCATGGTGACCTTGGGCATAAGGAGGCAAATCACCTTCCTTCCCAGCTACACCTGAACAGGTTAGGGATAACAATGGCTTCTGTTCCCAAATTAGATAGTTCTCTCTAGTACAACTGTATTCTGCATGGAATAGACTCAGCTCAGGCTTCTGCCTCCAGCGTCATGAGCAGCAGATACACAGGGGAGAGGGTAAGATTAAGTACAGAAGAACAGTCTCCAGCCTTCCCTCCCTGACTCCAACAACTACAGATCCAAACCTCCCGACGCACACACCTCCTTCTTGTACTTAGTAACTTCTTGGAATTTCAAGTCGTTAATATAAAGATGGTCACTGAAGTCAAATGTTTAAAAATTAAAGTACTCAGATTGTCACATATTGAAATACGTACCCCTACCAGAAACAAAGGCAAACAACTTTTGAAGCAACTAAGAATGGCACATGCCTCTGTCTGGCGACCCAAAATGCCCCAAATTCATTAGACACTTTGCAAATTCTTGGCCGACCTGCTTTCTCTCTAGAGTTCCTTTCCCAGTTTGCTCCACCAGCCACCAATACAGTGACAGGCTCAATTTCAAGCAACAGAAATACTATGAAAAGTAAGTTAGAATTGAAAATAAATCATCAGAGGCAAATACTATCACATCATCCTATTTCACCTGGACATAAATAAAGACTTTTTAAAATAGCACTGTCAACAGCACAAGGCAAAATATGGATGGGATGGGGGGGGGAATTTTAGAAACCCCGAAGTGCCCTCAGGACAATTTAGCACAACATGACTCTGTGGCTTGGATTGCATATCTGAAGTTAAGGGACATTTTGGTCAAACTAGCTCTGAAAAAAACGCACTTTAAGGATATTAATGTAATCTGTTTTCTGCCTGGCAGCATAAGTTTTTATTAAAGCTAGAACTTCAAGGGATATTTCATGTTAAATAAGACTTTACATGAGAGGACTGTAAAAACAGACCTACAACTGAATTATATTATGGATTTTTAATTAATGAAACATAACAAGTGGACTTCCAAGTAAGCCTGGCAAGTGATATTTGTCTTAAATTACAGTTCTCAAGTGTCACTAAACTCTTTTGCTGTGTCCTGGAGAAGGTGACTAGCTCAGACTCTATTTCCCTGGCTAGAAAAACTGCAGTACAAGGAGTTTTAAAGAACTTGCTCACAGCGAAAAAAATTAACATCCAGCCCCAAGAAAAAAAAAAAAAAATTATTTTTTATCTTTTACAGAATTGTAGAGTAAGCTATGTTGGAAGTGACCTTTGGCGGCCCCTGGTCCAGCCCCCATCTTAAATCAGAGACAGCTCAGATCAAGTTCCTCAGGGCCTGGTCCTAAATAACTAAAAGGATGACGATGTGAAAATATACCTTAATTCCAACTGATTATTTTTCTGCCTCGTTAAGCCTTTTAGCAATCAGGTGCTAGGGCAACAACAGCAAGTCCATCAGGTCCATAAATTACGGTTCTGAATACTCAGCACTGAAGTATATTCACAACAAAGTTACTGCAAGAAGACCTTAGACAACCCTAAGAGCTCCTGAAAATTTTGTAGCATCTTCTACACTTGCTTAAGAATTAGATACACACTGCACTGGCCAGAGAAGGGACAGTGAAACCACAGCTGACAATAAATCACTCTGAATTACTTGTTACCTAACCACCGGACGCTTGACAGCATTACTTTAAGTCTCTACAAAGCCTTGCACAGTAAACAAGAGAAGTCATTAACCTCTTGTCAGAGGTGAGAAACTGGTGGTGAGAAAGGCAACTCCTGGTCAGAGCTGCACTGAGAATCAGCTTCAAATCTAAGAGGTCAGATGCTTAAACTGAGACCACAGTCTCAGCTGGGCCAGATCTTGAGTACCACCCACCCTGGAAGTCTAAAACAATTACATTTGCACTGATTAAAAATGGTCTGGCTTAGTTCCTCCTTTAATCAGCAGACACACTGTTATTCCTTATCTATAGTACAAATATAATGGAATATTTATGAGAAAAAGAGGAGACATATCATCAAGAGAGTGGGAACAGCATGGAACAGTAATTTCCAAAGCAATTTTGCAATCATCTCTATGACTATACATACATATATATTTTTTTAAAAAATAATATCATGTGATTTTTCATGTTACTGACCTTGAAATCAGCTTCTAAGCTTTGCTATGAAAAATACCCCCAATCTCGCCAGGTGGAATAGAGCCACTCGAGAATTTTATCTTTTCTGTAGAGTTACCTTCCCATGCCCTGTGTGGTGGCATGCAGGATTTCCACAGCCCAGTTCAGCTCTTGTCCTAAGGTGCCCTGATCTAATGAGGGTGGATCAAGCTCTGAGTAGAGCTGAGGAGTCTACACAGCACAAACTGCCCACCCTGGGCTGCAGAGAGCCCACCAGCAATAACAAGGAGAATGCAAAGATATCCTGTGCTTTGTACTAGAAGAGGAAGATTTCATGTGCAGCTCAAGTAAAAAGAGGAAGATGTTCTGAGAAACACCAAAAATCTTACTACATCCCTTTGAATTACATCCCCTCCAACAACAACAAAAAACCCCCAAAACAGAAAAAGAGAAAAGAATTACAAAATATCTTGTTGCTATTCTTTCAATGTGTTTATTTTACCCAGATTTCTGTGCTTTCCCCTCCATCGCCCTGTGATGTATTATGAAAGCACAGAGCTAATGCAATTGGGGTGAGATAGGCAGGCAAATCAAACTGCCTCTGACTTAGGCTACCACCAGCGCCAGCAGCAGCGGCACTGGGACGGACACTGGGGTAGCCTCCAAACTCGGGTACATGCTGAAGGGTTGTGGGAAGGCTCGTGCAGCTGGTTCTTCATGGTGGTGTGCACCTCAGCTACCTCGAGCTTCCCCTGGCATTATGCTAACCCAGAAAGGAAACACTGGACAGAAAAAAAAAAAAGACATCACTGAAAACCAGGCAGAGTCTTGCTGTAAAGTCAGGAGCAAACCAAGGGACAAAATCCTAATGTGTGCTGAAAGAGTCACTGGAACACCAGGGAGCTGCATTTTGAAGTCACATATAATGAAGTTTTGACAAAATTGATTTTTATGTTTAAGCGTTGCTGAGCCGCAGCCTTATGAAAAATTACCAGAATTTGAAACATGATATATAGAAGAATTTGATGTATTTGGATAGCCAAAAGAATGCTTAGGTACCCATTCAAGTTAGCATACAAACACTACACCATCATCAGCATGCTAAGCATCCCTGATTTATTTGTTTTTTCCCTTCCCCAAAAAGGCACCCTGGTATGTAGAAGAGAAGAGACCACAGGAATAACACCGCTTGTCACAGTAAAGAGATGTGTGAGAGTGAGGACAGTCACAAGCACAGACTCAAAGACAGGCAGGTATGAAGTGAACACCAGCACCAGTTAGACTACAGTGCAAGACTCATCCTGGGGAGTGGTCTTTTGCTCAGAAAAGTATAGGAATGCAAAATTGAAACAAATCACCAAACCAGCATCACATCTGAGCCACCCAAAAGTTTAAGAGATTTATTATAACTGCCGCAGAAATGAAGGGAAGAAAAGAGATCAAGAGAAAATTAGAAGAAGATAAAAGCTTTGAGTGTATCCATCTGCTTTTCCTCACTGGAAAACCAGCCTGCAAGCTCTTTAGAGTAGCAAACATCATTTTATTCTTTTGTCTGTACAATACAACAGAGGCCCAGAACACCGATGAAATTTCAGAGAGCTGCTATGTTACAAATAAGTAACAATAATCCACTTAATCTCTGCTTAATGCAGCCCTAAAGGGAATGCAAGTGAGATTATTAACCAGCAGCATTTATTCAGCAAAACTTCAGTTACAGTTTACAGCCACAAATTCGCATCCCTCCCCTCTGTTTCAACAGAGCAAATAAAAACTTGAAGACTTGGATCATGAACTGTTAAAGAGAAGGAAAAGAAGAGCCTGTTACTGCGTAAGCACTGTGAGAGACTTTGCGTCAGATCCAACAAAAGCAGTGGAAACAAGTGGAAAACAATCCAGAGAGAAAAACAAAACCATGATTGCCACATAGCTTTGAGGACGCGAGAGTTCCTGCTCCCTGTGCTGCTGCTTTGCTGCAGCCCAGTAGCAGAGATGGCAGATGGTGCGGTAGATGCCATCCCTATTTCAGCCTGCTACCCACGTCCCATGCAAAGAAGGGCTGGGTGGGATTGTCCCGTCCGCTCCATGTCAGGCTGTAGGAGAATGTGACAGATGCAAATGGGCGTCAAAGGAGAGAGTAAAAACGTCACACCAAAGCCACACTTACAGTGACCAGTTTTTCAGGAGACACATTGACTCTTTTCACATCTTCTTCTTCTGGCTCTTCGTTTTCCTTATTGTCAGTGCAAGAGACAGAGTCTTGGACTGAGCAAGTGCTAAGCAAGTCTGGCAAACTGGTAGATGGGTACTTCAGAAAATCCTCTTCAGCAGATTCCTACCCGAAAGACAACAAAATACATTACATCACGTGCAGTGAACCACCAAAGTCATGGTGAAACTGCTCTGTTTCACCTGTCTGGTAATTCCCCTCCACACTTCTATGTGCACAAACTTTAATGGTCTGGTTATAAAAGCATACCCAGTTTTAAAGTGCATACGTGTATAGTAAACACAGGCTAATACACATCTAAAACGTTTAGATTTCATAAAGAATTTAAAATAAATGCTTCCCCAGCAGCCTGCTCCTCCCCACTTTGGGTTTACTACATGTCACTGCAAGCAAACTCACTTTACAGACCTCATTTACTAATTTTACTGTGTCAAAAATGGCACTCTGTGCTTCTGCTCCCTCCCTGCAGATGTTCCCTTCACATGTTTCTCTATCTACGTGCACACACAGACAACCCTACTAAGGAGAACAAAGCGGTAACCGACCCACTGATCTCTACTGACTCAGTCCTGATGCTTCAGGACCTGTTTTCAGTTTTTGGCACCTTTTCTGGGACACAAATGTGTGTCAGCTGAAAGCTATGAGCCAGACAGACCCTCATTTTACTGCTTTCAGAACAAATCCGTGTTCAAAAGCTCTCACCAGGCCAAACTGCAAAGGCTGCTTTCCCGTACCAAGAAATAACGCCCAGAGGGAGCTGCTGGGGAACACTTCACCTATTTACACCTTTTCTGAGGCTGCCTGAAAAACAGCACAGGCTGGATTCCACACCGCTTGCCTTTCTGAGTTCTCCTCCCAGGGACATGAAAACTGCCCAAGCACCCCGAGCAGGGGGCAAAACGATTCACAGCATGATCAGGAACCTGAAACTTTATGCTCTAAGTTATTTGCTATGATTATATTGATGCAGTCATCACAAGAAGAAACAACTAATTTTTAGAAGAGATTTGTGGTGCCTACTGCCTCGCATTTTGGCAGAGTCCAATTGTCTAAAGGAAATACAAAATGTACCTACTGCAGGTCAAAGAGTATTGTTTTCAGAATAAACACCAGTGGGGCTAATACCAGGCTGTGAAGCCTACAGAATGTCTCCAACGGACTTCACTGTCTAACTGTAACACTAGAGGAGTTACAGGTTCTTCACTTTGAATATAGTGGGATAGAGCCTCTTCTTGAAAAATACAAGCATAAAACATCCTGGGAAGCCGTAAGAGCATCCAGACATGAAAAACACAGAAACCTGCACCAGGTTGGCTGGAGCTGCCTGAAAATGATGCTAAGAAAAATTTTGAAAATATTGACCCAGTGGCTTCCTGATGGCATGCCCTACCTGGAAAGGTAGGTTTACAAGCTGCCCCTTTGGCTCAAGATGTTCATGCCACCATCCCATGGTCCCTGATGGCCCCCACCTACAGGCAGGCCTTTCCTTGAGACCCTGGGCACCTTTAAGAGCCAGTCAGCCACCCATCAAATACCTGCATCAACCCAAGCGGGGGAACAGCAGGCTGTGGTCTGAAAGGGGGGTGGGTACGGTTTTCTTAAACAAAGGACAAAATATTGTGTAATATCCCCTCAACCTCTCCTGTGATGAAAGCAGAGCAAAGAGCCTGACTGATAAATAAGTTCGACTCTCATTTCCCTGAAATTTCATGCTCCTTTATCTGCAAGAACTCCACTCCAAGCCATTAACAAGGACAAAATAAGGAACTCAAGCCACGAGATCATCATCAAGAGACCTCAGGCACACAGATAGGACAAGAGATGAGAGCTACAAAGGCTGCGCAGTCAGGAAGCAGAAGAGGTTGAGAACGGCCTGCTTTATTTAGCATATATTTTAGGAAAATGGTTTTGGCCAAAACTTAAGTAATGTCTGCATGAATAAATACAGGCTCATTTGCACACTGAATGACAGTGGCAATACAAGCAAATAATTAAGTTGGTCTACACGCTGCTGATATGCCACAGATTTACGGCAGCTGCTGATACATTTTCCATAGCCGTGTGTTAAATTTAGGGGAGCAAATGTGCACGTGTGATTCCCTGTCAAAAATACGCCCTTTCCACACAACATTTGCACCACTTCCTGTGGTTCTACATTCACGAGATCTCCAAGGAGAGGACTGTACCTTGCTAGCAACCACCAGCTGCACCAGGCCAGTGGCCGAGCGAAGGAGAGCCACGGCATCCTGGTGGGAGAGCCCCACCAGTGACTGCCCGTTGATCATGAGGAGCTCGTCGCCTGCCGTCAGCCTGCCGTCCCTGCAGAAACAGAGAGGGAACATGGAGCTGCAGGGCAGTCCTTCCCCGGTGCCAGGCTCCAGTGGCACACGGTGGGCCATGGAGCCATGGACAACACGTGATCTGGCTGACACTAAGCCTGTATTGATCAGTACACTGTTATTTGCCACAAAAAGCGGCTCAGAAAGATGACCCCAGGAAATCATTGTCAGAACCACAACCATTTCACCCTCTTTGCACCCTCAAACATTCTCCATGCCCCACGGGAGATCATTAGGAGCAGCAGTGATCTCCACCCCTTCCCTCGTCAGGGAGTAGGGCCAGGGCTGGCAGTGAGTACCACGGGTTGCATAACCCACACTCACCACACACCAATCGCATGGGAAAGGCCCATCTTCCAATAAGGGGTTTGGGGAAAAAAGCCCCACAAGCTGTAAGGCTCCTTGGTTTTCACTCCATCACCAAGCATTTGATCTGTCTACAGCTTGGACTAAATATGTTGGAATAAGCCACAGTGACCAATCACAAAAGTAAGTTTTTAAGCTGCAAGTGCCATATTCTTGCCCTCACACAATGGGAGGGCAAAACCCCCACACCTGTCTCTTGAGAATGGTTAATAGCAATGGCCATGGATGCTCCATCACACCCACTCCCATAAAAGCACCGCCATCGCCTCACCTGTGTGCGGAGCCGCCTTCCTCCACATGGGTGACGATGATGCTGTGAGGGGATCGCTTCGACCCTCTGCCTCCTGTTATCTGGATTCCCAGCCCATTCGTCCCCTTCAGGATGTGCATCTTCCATATGCGGCAACCTTCTCGCTGAGAGAAAATGTGCAGAGAATCCTTGAATTTGGATTTGGACACTGAGAGAAGGCTGGGAGGGTACAGGCGGGAGCTGTTTAGCACCTTGCTGCCCATCACCACACATCTATATAGCTCAAGCTATAAGGCTGTTTCTGCTGAGCTTTGCTGTGTTAGCTGTGGTCCAAGCGAAGGAGGTAGAAAGGAGAAGGCAGCACAGAGCAGGGTCAGCACGTAGATGATTCCTTGCAGGGCTGTTTGCAGCTTTTCTGAGCCACACAGAGGTGCTGCTCTCAATGCCCTGATCCTTCCTGAAGCACCCCCTCAAACCCCTTCGCCAAAACTCAAGGATGAGCTGTGTAGGGCTACAGAGGAGCAAGACATTGTTCAAGGCAGACCTTGAACACCGGTTAGCGCAGCTGCTGTTACAGCAGGGACCAAACTGGCACCACACACCAGCATTTCCCTCTCCAGAGTGGTTTGCAGGATTTGAGACACAGGAAGGAAAATATCAGCTTGTAATTATCAGCTGCCAATCCAGTATTTCTTATTGGACAGCTGCTGCACAGACTGTAAATAATACATTTACCCGACACAGAGAATAATTTCTCAGTATAAGCAAGGTAATAAACAATGTTTAGGACACCTTTATTTTTTTTTTCAAATGATTTTAAATATTTATCAAAAAAGTGCTTTACAAACTCCATAGCAATACAAAATGCAAACCAAAAAAATAGTTCCCATGAGTCCTACCAGGAGGACTAGGCATTAGGAAACACAAGTGTGGTAGATACCAGCAGAGCAGAAGTGAAAAGATAAATACAAGCAAGCAAGACATGTAAAGCGATTGCCAGGACTCTCCCAAAGGGGTGGAAGAACCAGGGTAACAGAATTATGAGAAATCCTAGGAAGTTTTCAAGCTTGCAAAACAGCAAAATGTACAATTTGGAGGCAATTTTTAGGCTGTGTGTTGTAGTCACTGGGCACCAGGTCAGCTATTTCTGACTGGGTCTGTTCTGCACACAAGTAACGTTCTCGCAGTACGCAAACACCCAAGGAGCAAAGATGATTAAAATTTCATGCCAAACCGTGAAGAGCATGTACAAATTGCTGCTTGTTTCTGAAAAGAGGAACTGCTAAATATATCGGCAAATCCAAGGGTTGTGGCAGCAACCTGAACATTTTAGGCTAGTGCTGTTTATCGAAGCTTTCGTTAAACGAAGAAAATGTGCTATTTTGACCTGATCACTGGAGCCCTATGCTGAAAATTTTAAATGCAGTGCAAGATGAGTTTTTTCAGATACAGGCACAAAGAGGTCAGTAACTACACCAATATCTTCAGAACAAAGTGAAAAATAATAATTACAATAACATTAATAATGTTACACAGGTAAGAGAAACAGGAAAAACAAACCAGTGTCTTAAGACGTAACTCAAAAGTTTGAGCCTGAAAGCATATACACCCATGGGTAATTTGTTAACTTGAAAGTCATGTACATAGGCAATATCCCAACAGGTTTAACTGGGATCCTCAATGCATCAATAAAAGCCCATTTCCTTGCTGAATAACAGGACATGTCAGGACAGAGAATACTTCAAGATAAATTAGAGTGATACATGAGATGCCATGTTAAATGCAGGGGCAAGAGTCAACTATATCTGTCTACTTAAAAACCAGAACTGAGCAACAGCATGAAAATGTTCCCGAGAGGTTTTATTGCTATAAAGTGTCTTGTACCCATAATGAAAACAGTACAATAGAGAAATACAATCCCTCTGCCTCCTGCAACCAAGTCCAGGCTGAAACAATGACCATCTATTCTTCTCGCAAGATGTCACTCTGAGCGTCCCATTGTTAAATCCAGTTTGGAAGCAGACCCTCCAATAAAGTTTAACAATGCAGTCATAAAATTGTGTTTAATGATTTGTAAAAGCTTTTTGGTATGTGAGTTATGCAAAAGCCCACGACGTGCAGCGCCTAGCTTGGATTCCTCAGCACTCCTCGCTATCACACATCGTATTAAAAAACACCCAAAACCCCCCAAATATCCCACATTTATTCTTAACTGACCCACTCTCTAATATTCATTTACATAGCAAAACACTTAGGAATAAATGGCAAGGCTCCGACATTCTTAATGCAAACGCTGTCTTAATGCCCCTGAACTCTCACTGAAATAAAAGCACTTGCAAAGTAAAGCATTTCTGTGTCTGAACGTGGACAGTAGAACGCAGTCACAATAAAGACAACGAAATCATCTGGCACATACTTAAACATACATTTCTTTCAACCATTTTCAAATGACATGGTCACCATCTCCTCTATAAGAAGAGGTTGTCCCTTGAGTCCTCTCCAGTCAGCAGCATGCATTTCACTGGGGATAAAACAATTCGGCGTCGACTGGAAATCAGATCCCCTCACTGTTCTTTCCTTTTTCTTCATAAAACATTCATAGCTCTTCATTTAACCACGTGCTACAAAGCAAGTGTCCCCCACCAATACACATGTAACTCCGAGGTACGTCATTGCAAGATATCGAAAGCTAAGTATTAAAAAGCAGATTGCTGGTCTTTGCTTGAGGCCTCTTGGAGAAAGGGAGTGTTCAGCAGAAACCATCTCCCCTCCCCACGAAGCTGCTATCTCTTTTGCACAGAGCACAACAGGATACTTCACAGCCAGCTACGAAATGCTGCTGCTTTGAATGTGCATCTTATGTGACTCCATCACAGGAAAGACTTAATAGTAAAGCTCTGCCAATTCCAAGGATTTGTAAATGCATTTAAATTTCACTTAAAACCGGTTTTCTTGAGTTATTGGAGACTTCCAGGTTCGAAGGAAGGAAGGGAGGAAGGATAAAAGCAGTAGGATGCATGTCTTTAATTTTGAAATTTTTTTAAGGACTGTATTTTCAAGCTGTCCTTCATCAACACAATTACTATAACCTCATTTAGTTTTTAAATGAAAGGTAGGATTCTGGTGTATTCATTCCACTCCAGAGACTTACCATAACCAAGGGAAACACCAAGTGTAGTTAGATGTGACAGCCTGCAGGTCTGACGTCACTGTCCTTGGAGACTGCAAAATCCCTGCCCGCAGGAGGACAAGTTTAACTGCTGACCGGTCTCCTCTGATCAGCTGCACCATTCTGGTTGCTGCTTGGCAGCTGTCAGTTTCATACTCCTATTAACATCTGAGCTTTTCTATCCTCTCAGAGTAATTCTCGCAGCCTCATTTATAAATGACTCTGAATAATCGCCCCAGCTTCGTTTACAAGTGACACAACAAATCTGCACACTGAACCCACAGCTCTTAATACAAAAGCTGTTTCATGCCTAAAACACAGAGATGTGTTTGTGCCAGTCCAGTATCTCAAACTCCAAACACCCTCAGCAAGGACAGAGAGAGAGGCACTAGCTCCTGTCACAGTCAGGGACTAGGTGATACCCAGCTCTAGTCACTCTTAAGGAGACCAACCAACCCATACCCGTTAACCAAAGTCAGGTCACAATAACAAAGCTCAGCCACTTGAGAAACCATACGGTAAGGGCGCACTAGGTAACATGGGCTGAATATATGTATGTAGCGACCCAGAAAATATGTAATTCACCTGAGATTTGGCCAAGATGGACACCCAGAAAGACATCCATGTTTGCTTTGAGAACGTCAAAAGGAGTAAGAAGCCAAAACTTCCCTGTAGAGATTTGTTCCTCATCTCCTGTGAGCAAACATTAACTCTGCTCAGGTCCACCCCATGGACTTTGCTTGTAAATCCAGAGCAGCAGCAGATCTACCAACATGTTGGGACTGTGGATTCCTCTCAGTGTAAGGGGTTCATGCACATGATGGTCTCAGAGGAGGAGGTGAGACCTGATGACCTCTTGAAGTCCTTTCCACACCTACATTTTTTCACTTCCCTCACACAGTAAGCAGAAACACAAACAGTCAAGTAAGGCTGTAGCTGGACTAATTTTTGTTCTCTGCAGTTACATCACTGTTAGGTGACTCAACTTTCCTCCTAAGTTGGCTCCTTAGAGCAGGCAGCCCTTTGGATCAGATTTTTCCACTTGAAGCTGATCAACTTCAAAGTGCCTAAGCTACAAATAATTAAAATGTTTTTAAAGACAGTATGAATATTCTACTTGGATTAATCACAAGCAAAAAAAAATTAAAAAATAAAAATAAAAAATGGGTCGTCTTATGTAACAGACCGCAAGCGAGAATAGAGAATACAGCTGGCAGCTTCAAGCAGGTCCCCGCAGGCCATTTTTCTCCACCGTGAAGCCATTGTACATCAGGCAGCCTCTGCTCAGAGCGAGCCTACATCTGGAATAAACTAGCGTGCCGCAGATCAGAAAGGAAGCGTGCTGCCAGCGCGACGTGGGGAAGCTCGCCTTCTGCCTGCTCCAAGTGCATACCATCAAACGCTCGATTTCATAAGCACATCATTAATAAAACAAAAAGGAACGTTTTTCCTCTGAGTGTTGAGGGAAATAATTAAATAAATAAATAAGAGACACTGGAGCCGTTCTCCCCCCTTTTTCTTTCAGCAGCTAATTGCAGGGGAGTTTAAAGGGGTTTGACTGATTTTGACTGCGCTGTTTTCAAGAAGCTGCAAATCTACATATACAAAGGAAAAACTGCTTTGAAATCTTGTATTAAAGAAAAGCTTGGCAGGAGCAAGGTGTAAACAAATGGAAAACAGAAACGCAGTAAGTAGTTAAAAAGCCAGACAGTAAAATGGAAAATGTAAAATAGCTGTCTACAAAAAAAAGCACTTTCCGTCACAGCAGCAATTCAGCCAAACCTGGTGTAAATATGTAACAATTTTTAAATAAAAACAGAGATAAGCCCTGATGAGAATACCAACAACCGCACAAGGTCTGTATGCACACGCTGACTGACATGGGCACTGACATGACCTGTGGGATGCCTCCCTCCTGCTGCATTTCAACGTGGATTTTTACTGTCTGTCTGCAGGGACTGGTTCCCACTTACAAACTTCACAGGTTTTCCCCATAGGAGCAGCAGAATCCAACAGCGAGCTCTTCCTCACTGGCCATGAAGCTGCTTTGGAGATGTGACACTTACGAAAAAGTTACAAGTTTCATGCATTAGAAGAAAAATGACTTCAATAGGAGTTGGCAGCCAATGTGATGATCACACGTGGCTGAAAACCATCACAGAATCCCCCAAACAGAAATGCACCACATTCACACCTGCGTATTAAAAATTGCCTTCAAGTAATGAGCAGTGCAGCATCCTCCTCTAGGGGACAAGGAGTATACTGGGATGGCCACTGGCATGGCCATACCAGCACACCACTCCCCAGCATCCTCTACTGATGTGGGATAAGTTAAAAGCACTGCTCCCAGCTGCCTGCCCCACCTTGGGTCAAAAAATGCCTCCTCCCAGTATCCCCATTCCCCAGCAGACAGGTAGGAGAGACGGATCACTAGCTAGGGAATTAACTTGCATGATCACATATCACGTATGAGCAGCTCTAATGCGTCAAGCTCAAGATACAGTCAAAAGCCATCACTCTTCACATCACAGATATTAGTGTGAATGACTCAGTTCCAGAAAATCATTCCAAAATCTGATTTTTTGCAGATTCTTAACAAAGCAATTATTTCATTAGTGGATAATGAGTGTATTTTTCATCTGATCTTAACCAGGTTATTTTTAAGGCTGATCTGACAGCAGGACTCCTGCTTTCATCTGCTACCTTGGGTTTTGTTTTCATTGTTGTACAGGCAAGCTAAACAACCCCAAGACAAATCAAAAGCAGCGAAGAAAAATATCTGAATTCCTTTATCAAGAATGCTTTGTCCATCCTTACTGCCAATGAAGTTTCTTAGCACTGGCCCCCTGAAGTCTTTGGCTTCTACCTTCGGATGATGCAAGCCACACAGTGGGTGTCTCCTACACCACTTGAAAGAGGGGAGGGGAAACCAAACCCCAAGTAGCCCCTAATACAAATTACACAGTGCTGACTGTGTGAAATTTTCATGTCCTTGAAATACGCAGGAGCCAGCAGCATGGACACAACTGCGACTGCATTCAAGTGTCCACTGCTGATCTAATGAGTCCCCTTGTTTGGACAAATGGCCCCCAAGACGTTTGGCATCTTTTCACTGAAATGCGAGTGAAAGAGAAGCATCCTAGGGGATAAAGCCTTGGGAACAGTCAAAAGCAAAAACATACCCTTCTCCAAACACAAACACATAATTAAAATACACAGAACAGCCATCACAGAAGAGTGGATGAAAACCGTGCGACTTAAAGCAGACTGTCCCCCAGGGATCCATCTCCCGAGACAGACTGCTTGTTGACATCATTTCCTTGGTAAGAGCTCTAAACATTTTATCAGCCATTGCAAGCACCTGAACTACACCATCACCCCTTACAAAAATCTGCTGGAGTCATTTGTCATTCTGAGCCATCATCAACTGGATTGCACCTCTTCAGGTTGCTGCCCTCTTGCCATCAGCTGAAGCTTTATTGTGAGATCAGCAAAAGGATTTCCCAGCTGTCCCTCACCCTGGGGGGTTTTGGCTTGAAAACTGCCCTTGGGTAGCTCAGGTTTGTGACGGTTAGAATGTGTCTGCAACTCCCTCCGGTTTCTTGCTCTGCCTCAATCTCTTGCGGGACTATTGCGAATGGTTGGCTGGTTAGTTTGAAGTTTCTCAGAAAACATCCTTGCTGCCTGCAGTAGATTAAAGCCCATCCTCAAGTAAGTCACCACACTCCCATGTCAGCTAAAGAGAGGTCTCTCATGAGGACTGGTATTACATCCGTCAGCGGCAGGAGTCCTTTGGGTTTGCTCAGTGATTTCAACACCCTGCCTCAAAAATGAAGTGCATGTAGCGTTACGATCTCAACTAACACCTGAAGCACTACAGCACCTAAGCAAAAAGCATACTCTATTTTTAGGTACATCCACCTGGCTTCAAACATTCACACTTAATGATTAAAACATAAAATGGTGTGAACTTACATTTCAGCTGGAGCTAGTCCTTGGGACTCCAGTTGTGGGTTTGCTGTATCTTTAATACCATAAGCAAAATGAAAAAACCCCTGCTTTTTGTGTAGGTGGGAAATGCTTTCATACTGGTGCTCTCACCTATGGTTTGTGATAGCTGAGCATAGCTAAGACCTCCTGTAACACAATCTTGTGCGTATCTGTGCTGCCTCTGGGAGTAGCTCACTTCCAAGCGAGAGGACCCCATCTCAAGACGACACATTAAAACTAACTCATTACAACTTATCCATTACCAGACTATCTCTATGCTCAATCCTCCACCGCAGCCTTGGAAAATTCAATCCAAGTACAGAACAAAAGGACAGATTGCTATGCAAAATTAAAATCTACAGCTACCACAGCTGTAGCTATCGCTTAAATCACAGCAAAGAAATGCAAAAGCTTGTCAGTTGAAAGTAATTGGCAGCGAGTGAGATTTAACCCCAGAAAGTTATAACGACGGTTGTTTTATGGCAAGGTGGAATGTAACTGGCAGCAAAAAAAATTAACTG
Organism: Todus mexicanus; assembly: GCA_013389965.1. Classification (NCBI taxonomy): domain Eukaryota; kingdom Metazoa; phylum Chordata; class Aves; order Coraciiformes; family Todidae; genus Todus; species Todus mexicanus. The sequence goes on along the minus strand of WEIS01023036.1, from coordinate 42,601 downwards.
TAATTTCACTACTAGTTACATCAAAGCACTTCCTAAAACCCCAAGCAAAAGCAAGGCCAAGTTTTGTCAGTGCTGTACAGCTACAATTAAAAGACAGCTCTTGTCCCTAAGAGAGTTTACAACCCAAAACAGGCAAGAAAGAGCGAAGACGTGCTTATCACAGTGCACATTAAAACTTCAAGACAGTAGATAGCCCCAGGATTTGTGTTAATGAAAGTTGGAAGCAAACACAACAGATAAAACGACGTTAAGAACAGAAACTGATGCCGAGGAAGGCCTTTATATGACTAAAGGTGTCTACATTAAAAACTAAAAATAGAGTTATTTATGTCTAAAAACATGAATCATGTAAGAGTCTCATAAAAGCCTTGATGAAACAGTAATTGCTGCTTAGGTTGCCAAAAAAAGTTGTTGCAAAGCAACTTAGCTTCAACCTTAGCTCACAGCATGGTTTTCACTTTTGCACAGCAAGTGGATGAGAATTCTTTTTCACTCCATCACATTAAAAAAAAGCAGTAAAATGCTTAAAGCCAAGACATTATTTCAAGCCTCATGTTTTGATTCCGATAACGTGCCATTAGCCCTCCTCTTCTGCTTGGCAAGATAAGGAACATTTTCCATTAACCAAATCGTAAGGTAAGTCTGGCATTTACCAGCGCTAATTGGTAAATACTACTACAGAACGGCTGTCAGCCTTTCCTAACTACAAAGCAAAATGCAATTCAAAAGCATTCATCCCTTCTCAAGACAAGCCATCTTAATAAGAGAGCAGCAATGGGCCTGAACAAAGAGAGTTGCTGATAAAATGAAACCAAGTGCTATGCAGTTGCAGCAATACAAAAGCAAGTGCTGGCTGGCAAAGACCTGGCTGGTCTTTCACTACACACACGTCTGTGTGCAGCTGTTTACAGACTGATGGGTCTGGAGGGGGCTGTGGTCTATGTACGCTAGGCTCACATGGTCTGTAAGACAGCAAACCAGCTCAGCCTGTTGCTCTGGCAGCTGTGACCCACTTCAGAGTAATTGGGGTTAACAACATGGAGCCAAGATCTTGAAGCACCACTATAACCCAGACCTCTCCTAGAAACCTCTGTGAAGTAAAGCATTAACATTCTCTTGCCTTCCCCCCTGTGTTTTTTAATAGATGGAAAGCTGACTTCACAAAAACACCAAGCACACCGTAAGGGGCCACCGAACACTGCCTTGTTTCCGTCTTGGAAAGGCATCCCACGATGGCCTCAGTGCTACGACCAGGCTGGGAGACCAGGTGCACATCATGCACTCCTCCCATGCCATTATTTCTCCAGTGGAGAAATGTCCAAACGCAGTGCCCCAGCCTCTCCCCACCTTCCTTCCCTCACTGTTAAAGCACTTTTACTCTGTCCAGTCTCCTTTTCCAAGTCTCCATCAGCGACTGCTAAATTTGGATGTGGATTTCAATCCCCTATTAATCTGGATGCTTACATGGAAGCAAGAGGATTCAAGGGGGTTCTGGAGGTGTACTATTTTTTCTTTTAATAGCTGGTGTTACAAGGACTTTTCAGAGCATCCTGCTGGGCCTGGAGGAACCAAAAGCCAATCCGTTGTGGTACACTTCGTTTCCAACCAACCTTCTTCTGGCTTCATCGATGAAAGCCTTTTGTCACACAAGTGAAATCTGAATTAGCTCAAGCCATTCTTAGAAACTACACTCTTCACACTCCTCACCCTGGTCCTTGCAACCCTCACAGTCCTACTTCTGATCCACCTGCACCTGGACATCTCTGGACACTTCTTAAGGGCTGAACAGCTAAGGAAGAGATCCACAGCTCTTCTGAAAATACCATGGTAGAGAAACTGAGAACAAAACCAAGGGATTCTTGTGAGGAACCATTTACTATTTTTCAGCCAGCTCCAACAACCCCTCCTTATACTCCTCTTTCATCTATGCATTTATAATTACCAGCCTACAAAACATTGCCCTGTCTCAGGCCACTGAATAAAAGAAGTAAACTTTGATTTCTGCATTTAAGCTCCCGGTCTTCGCAGGATGTGATGGATCATTACTCAACTCATAGACGGCCTTGTCTTAAATCACTGCCCGCAACTCCCACTGCAGCCCAATGGGTCCTCTTCAAGGTCAGTTCTGGTTTCCAGACCTTCAAGATCCTCCTGCGAGGCAGACACAACCTTACTGCTTTGAACCTCCACATTTTAAAGGGCATTTAGGTACATCCTAAATATATTGCAGCATAACTTAACCAGCTGTAAACATTAAACACTGCCTGCTAATTGTGAGGTACAATATTTACCGAGGGTTACATACCTTCAAATAGTCTGGTAGATTTGTTTATACATAGCGATAGCAATGCCGAGTGCACAGGAGAGACAGACCAAGATCTGGGAGATGAAAACAAGCCTGAAAAAGGGGACTGACACATGCACACAAACCAGTAACACAGGAATCTCCTGGTAGGTTCATTTGACAAACAGTATCTGTCTTGCTGCTCATTTCACAACTCGGCATTGCTGTTATTAGCAGCATTCAGCAAGAAAACGGGAGAGCAACCCCCATGCTCATGGGAGAGAAGGTACCCTGAAAGCAAATGACACTAAAGACACGTGGATGCCTCAAAAGCACTCCCAGCACAACATCCCTGAAACACTGGCTGTGAGCTGGCCGCTGGGTCCAGTACAGCAGCAGTGACTGAAGATAGGGAGATTAAACTCAACCTCCTCTTGTTTTTGTTACGAAAATTTTTAACTTTCTGCAGGAAGAAAAAGAGATGTTCCTGGACTCTGTATTCCAATTTTATAACTCTCCAGTCTGCGTCCTGCGGCAGGGGAGGGAGCAGTGGGGAGGACCAGGGTGGTGGGAAGGACCAGGGTGTCCTCCCATACTCCTGCTAGTCTCCAAACGGCTTCTTGAAGCCTTTTCTTCCACCCACAGCTGACCCCCAGCTTGCCACAGACAGGCTCTCATCCTCTCTACGTGAATATAGTGCTCCCCAAAGGCGCAGGGCTGACAGCCCTGGATATTCAATTAGTCAACGTGTGGAGGAGACGGCAAGCGCGGGGCAGGCAGCAGGGATGGGGCCACGTTCCCTGAGGAGAGGGTGCCCTGCCAATGCACCCTGTCCCTGCTCAGGAGGAGATAACTCATCCCGCGGCTACGAGAGGTTTGGCTCACGCTTTGAAGCCTGGAAGGAGGCTGCAGCTTCTGACACGACATCCTGGATGCCTTTTTCAAAAGGCTCCTGACACCACTGGATCTCACATGCCTGAGTGCCAGGTCACGCTTTGAAAATGGAGCTGGAAGTGAGATTTGAGGCTCCCACGTGTCTTTATTCCTTCCCTTCCCTTTTCTTTTTTTTTTAAACCGGTCTCAAATAATTTTGAAAACCGTATTCACTGTCACTATTCAATACTTTCTAAGAAACTGAATTAAGCCACTCATTAATCTGATAGCAGCTACCCTATGGATGCCAAAGTGATGGGTTTCTATACGGCCCCCTCATCTTTAAAAAGCAAAGGATGAGCAAGGCATGCTATTCAGGGTCCAGCTGTTCACATTTCTCCTCATTCAAATGTCAGGAAAATCTAATTAATATTGAAACACACAGAGGTCATATTTCTAAGCAAAATATTAAGGGGAGGAAAAGAATTAAAAGAGAGAGAGAAGCAATTTTACTAAATGACTGTGCCTCCCAACAGGCTCCATGACAGAGACACCACAACTGAGCAGATTATAGCTCTTAAATTTCCAGTGATTCAACCGTGCTTTTACATTTTACAAAGCCATCCTGTATGTGCTTTGAATTAAAAATGTATTTATTGCTCACATTGATAAATGCATGTTCTGAATTTAACAATTTACTTCGCAGATCAAAATGACTCAAAACATCACGTAACACTAGCACGAGGTGGCTCTGGATCAAGAGTTTCTTAAGTTTTATACATATATGTATATATACATATGATTTCCACTTCCTCAAACCATACTCTGATCATCTTCATTTATAACGTGTCTAATTAGACATCTTCAGAACAGATTCAAGAAGTTTTTATATGGACCAGAGCTTTCAAAATACCAAAGAATTTATTTATTTATTTAAAAACTTTCAATGTTTTCTTTAAGAAGACTGCAATTACCAGGCTTGCAGGAACAGCACGCAAACACCCTCCCCATCCTGCTGCACCATGAAATCCAGCATGTCTCACTGATGGGAGGAGCAGGTTTTCTCAGTTACGCTTCCTAAGACTAGCACTTACTAAAATTAGGCTTCGCCCTTCCAATGCACTTTAAGTTAAATTAGTTTAAGTTCACAACCACCATCACCACCACCCTGCAGTGGTATTGGGGAGCACGAATTCAGAAGACTCATGTAAACCCATGCTTTCCTCAATAGAATTCAGTGATGAGATGTCCACTCCTACTGCTCTCTTGTCAGCTTTGAAGTCTTAAAACCAAAAGCAGCTGCTGCTGCAGCAAGCCCCAAGCCCAGAAAAGCAGCATTCATCTGTTTATACTATCAGTATCTCTGGAAAGATTGGCAGACAGCTCTTCTGATGATAGATGAATACTGAAATCTGATCAAAGCTCAGGTTATTTTTCTTCATCCAGCAATGTTGCAATTCCAGACAGGCAACAAACCCCAAGATCTCCATTAGGATGAAGAGAGAAGCAATGAAAGCCCCAATCTCACTGTCATCCCAACCATTAACAAATCATCCGTCTCATCAAGTCAAAGCAAAATTCACAATAACTTCCATGTAGTCCCCAAGCACTGGCCAAACAAGTTCTGTAACATAAATAAATGCACCATGGTCTGGTGCATCAAAACCAGAAGCTTCAATTCCAATATTAATATGAGATTTAAGGCACCACCAGACTCAGACAGAGCTAAACATGAAGCCTCAGAGGACAAAATGACCATCTTGCCCTGACATCTCCTGCCCTGGTGTCATAAAGGTCCTCAGTTGTCTCAACAAAAGAAATCCTGAGGCCAACCCTGACAGGTCAGGTATAAGGAACTTCTCCTCCATCACACCTGGAGCATGACAGAGGTTTCTCACAATTTAACCCTCAAATCCTCCTGCCTCCCATTTTGGACCCCATCCATCCCACGGCATAGTACCCTGACAGCCTGGATTGTCACCTAGAGGTTCAGCTTGAGGGCGGAGCAATGAAACCAGGGAAACCAGTCAAATTCCCTCAATTCGTTTGCACACCTTCTACTTCCTTCTCTAGAAAAAATGCAACGCAAACGTACCTGGGCAGACTGGTCATCAGCATCTGGCACACCACCATCTGACAGCCGGCACCGGTACTGTCCCCCAGTGCCCCGAAGCTGCTCCTCCCCATTGCTTTCTGCTTCGGAGGTCTCTGGCTGAGCCACCTCCACCTCCATCGGGGTGCAGTGCCCATTTCCATGCTCTGAGCCCGGCTTTTCTTTGCTGTCCTTGCTGCCTGGTGTTCTGGTGATGACCCCAAACTTCCTGGTCCTTTTCCCATTTTGAGCGGCTCTGTCACCAGGTTCAGGGCTGGGCTTGGCTTTGGGATCACAGCTGTTGCTGTTGTTGCCGTTGGAGGGAGGAAGAGGGGCTTTGCGCTTGATGCGGCGCAACATGATCAGGTAGACAAAGCCGCCATTCCAGCACTGCTCGGCCAGGTAACTGCAAGTGAAGAGATTTGTGGAGGTTACTATCTGCTCACCTCACGGTGCCCACGTCCCACCTCAGCATCCCAACACGCCGCATCCCATGACGTTCGCGTACCTTCTCAGGCAGCCGATTACCCAGCGTGTGGGTATGTCAGGAGCCCTCGAGGCATCGGCAAATGCTCTGTCTCTTGAGTGTTAGAGGGAAATAATACCAGGAATAATGTCAGGAATAGCAACAGACATCCAGGTTGATGCCACTTCAGCGTGATACAACAACTGGCAAATGCCACCAAACAGGTTCTCACCACCCTGACCTCCAGACTCGCAGCACAGCAACACGGAAAGGTGGAGCGAGCAAAGCAAACCAGAGAGTGTTTCCAGTGGGGCGTGAAAATAAATAATTTTTTTTAAGTAACATTAAAAATCAGGCAGGCTTCATTTGTGCAGTAGCTCATAGAGCATTTGCATGTGAAATGAGCCTCCTTAGTGAAACTAATCTTCTGCTTCAGTGTATGGACATGCTTTGAAAGCCTCAGGGAAAAAAATAAAATAAAATCAGCCACTGGGGTAGGGAGGTGCAGCGCCAATGGCCTCAGTACAGCAAAGCAAAGAACTATAAGGCATCCCAGCTCCTGTAAAGGGACATGGAAAGAAGGTGGATTTCCTATAAAGCAAGCATATTCCCATCAAAGAAAAAGCCAAATCACCTCATCTGTGCAAGAAGTAACTACCCATTTCTTGTAGCAGAGCAAAGCATAACCTCCCCTCCTAAAGTCTCTGAACATGCCTTGAAGGAATTGACATTTCTGCTTCAAGCAAATACTTGGTGACCTTACAGAAACTGCACCCATTGATGCAAAAGGGGAATCTGATTTCACGCCTCTTTTGGGAAAGGATATACCTCAACCCAAATTCTTGAAATATCTGGGTTCTGAGCCAAGGGTGTAACCAACTGAGAGTACAAACAAGCTGGAATTTGTACTTAGCAGGTTTGTATGTGCCCTTTCACACTAATTTAGGCCCCCAAATATATTGCCTTTCTCGCTAGTGGAAGCACCAAGAATTTCCCAGAGCATCAAATAAGCCTCTGCTGCAGCTGCAATGAACTCTGATACCAAGCAGTTGCCGAAATTACAACTATCTGAGGAGATGAAAAACTAGGTGTGGAGTTGAAATGTAGAAGATCCTAAGAGAAAATAACAAAGCGCTTGTGGTTGAGATAGGAGGAGCAACTCAGGAGTCTCCCACTAATGTGTTTTTTTTTGCAGGCTACATTTTCCCCTTCTCTTTCTTAAATGTTGCTTAGCCTTAAATGAAACACTTCAAACTTAATCCTGCACAGAGGTGACTTAATGGCAAAACAGGAAAAGTGGCTGCGATAAACCCTGAAGCAAAACTGCACAGAGGAGTGAGGAAAGCGATCTCAATAACTCCATGTAATCTGGACCAGTCTGGCAGTGGCGGGAGATGACATGATAGGTGGGTGCTTCTGCCCGGGGACATGAGCTGATAAGTTTCAGCCCACTTCTTCCCAAAGTTTAGATATCCCCTGCAGACAACGTCAGCATTCAAATCACTTACATTTAATTAGGAAGACTGATGCCCAAATGAATACGGCAACTACACAATCCTAAAAGTTGTCCTGAAGCAACAGGAAGGACAAGTATGTTGGCGGTGAGGTATTTTCCCAGTGAATCCAAACTGGACTTCAACTCTCTGGACAGTTCACTCAGTAGTTTTCAGAAGGTGAGTCTTTTTTCTTTCTTTTTCTTCTCTTTTTCTTTTCTTTTCTTTTTTTTCTTTTTCTTTTTTTTTTCCCCCCGAAACATTAAGAATATTTAAATAAAGCTCTAAACCCATCTTTTTCAAAACATCTGGAAATGGACAGCCAATGAGTCCTGCTGGCTAGAAAGTCTCTGCAGCCAAGGTCAGCCGTCGGGGTGGCCATGAGGCGACACTTGGCTCAGGGAGGCACCGAGGCCTGGCAGGACCTGAAGGGTTAGCCAAAAAAAAAAAAAAAATTTTTTTTAAAAATCCAGAACTAAGATGGAAGTATTTTTGATAACCAAGTTAAAAGAAAAATTCTTTTAATCAACAGAAAAGGGGTAGTTTTGTTCCAGAAACAATATGGGCTGCCTGTTTTTCACATTTATCTTTCAACTCAAATTTCAAGGCAGCCAGTAAAGTTGATTAAAATTCATGACTTTTGCTTGCAGCAATACCACTGCACTCTGATCCATCACACATGAGCCTGATAGCACTGCTTCTCCTGGCACAAGGAAAAGGAAAAGCAGCTCCTCTTCCCAGAGTCCTGTGGCTCACATGGGTGCTGCTCACCCTGTTTTTATGCACAGTCAGTTCTGCCTGACCTATTTTTGTGCAGGTGCATATATGTGCGGCTTTTTTTTAAAAAAACAAACCCAACATTGATCTCTATCTCTGAACTAATCACTGATGTGTTTTTGACTGCCAGTAACAAAGTGCATGCATTAATCAACTACTTGATTTAGGAACCAAGTAGAATGAGAGGGAACTTAGCATGCGTCCAAGTAAAGTAATTTTGCAGAGGCAAAACAAATTTACTACTTCACCTCGACTTGTAGCACATTTATTCTGTTCATAAAGTGCAAAGCTATGAAAAGGGAAGAAAGAAGAAAGGTTTTTTCTACCCACTGTTCACAGACAACCGTCCCTTCAGTCTGGAGCAGGGTTACAGTGAGTGGTAATAGATGCAGCTGTGCTGAAGTCAGCAGAGCTATGCTGATTTACTCCATATGTTGAGATGGCCTACATGTTCCAGGCGTGCAGCCTGCAGTAACTCATGGGTTTATGTCTTCTTGAGTACTTCTCGGCAGTTCAAAGCACGCAAGTTTCCACAAGAAAAACCAACAATGTCTTCTCTGGGTCGGTAAGCAATTATCTCTGCATGGCAGCAAGTGATAACAAACACCAGATGATGTCAGGTGCTTCCGGACAGGGTAAATCCAGCTGATACCAGTGATTCAATATCTGGAATCTTTATCTTGGAGTTTGTTTAAAACCAAAGACCAGGTATCCTGTGCTGGAAAACCAGCACTGGTATTACACCAAACTCGCACAAAAAGATAGGAAACTAATACACCAAGAATTTGCTTCCCTCCCAAGACACGGCTGTTAACCAAGGAGCCTGAACCACCTTCACATTCTGCTAAGTACATGCTGCCTACTCAGCTGGGTTCCTTTTGCTTTGCCATTTCTTCCCCTATTTAAGTAAGAAGCCAAAATACCCCACGGAAGCACAGCAAGCTGCCATCACTGGACAGCAGACAGGTGAGTTTGTATTAAACAAGTGAGAACCTTCAGATTTTTAATTACTTTCTATTAATCCAGGAGTGTCCCTAACAGGACGGACTCGATAAAATGCAATTATCCAGCCTCTAGGTTGCAGAACACTGTAAAAGCTAAACAGGACCCAAAATCTCATATCTCAGAGGGTTTAAGATGCATAATCAGAAAACCCTTTTTTACATTTGGTCCCTGAGGAGTGCTTACAGAGATTTTAGCAATCAATATACCAACTGTGTCCCAAGCAGCGTAGGATTAGAGCTCATGAGCATACACAACTCTCAGCACAGATGTGGGGAATCAGCTGCAATCTCCAAGTTTTTGCTTGGTTTGAACGTGGTCTTCAGCTTGGATGAAGAAGGTGCATAGAGCAAAAATATCCCTAATGCAGCTTCCACTGATTTAAACCTACTGAAAACTGAGACTCTAAAACTTACTGTTCCCCATTTCAGTGGGCAGGGGATGCAGCAGAATTCGGTAAAAGCCCTGGGTCTCATACACAACCTAAGAAACCTTGGGTAGCTACTCATAGTGCTTGCAAATAGCAACACATAACAAATCCTATTACCACCGATTCTAAGAATGCTAGAAAATTTACCATCTGATCATACCTCTATTAACTCTAGTTAAAAAAATGAAACATTTTTACCAGCAAAAAACCCACTCATGCATCCTCTATGTGCCAGTCTTAGCAAGGTAGTGTGAAGTCCCCTCAGCACAGCTGGTAGCCCACTCAGATGCTGCAGCGTCATCTCCCCTAAAACATCACTGAAACATCTGCTTGGAAACACTTCCCACTGGCGAGCTCAGAAGGAAGGACCACCCGGCTACTCCTGATGCTTTGATCTCACCCTGGCACCAGCCCTAGTAAAACCCAAACCCATATAAAACACCATCCTGAAATAGTGGGGTAGACTTGTTCTTCTCTGTAGGAGAGAAACCATGAATATGTTAATAATCTTCAGAAACAGGGGGAAATTATTTTACACTTGCAACAGAGCTGTAAAGTTACCTCTTGCAAAGCTCAACCACAGGTTGGAAAACACAACTGGTGGCTGGTATCATGGGGCATTTAATACTCTTTTTGTATCAGAGCTATGAAGAGATGGACACGTCCTGTTTCTTCAGAGAGTATTTTGAGTTACGCAGCCAAATCCCAAACTTGCTGAGTTTAGTCCAAGTTCCTTGGCATGCGTGTGAAGCGTCAGACTTGGAAATGGTGTCTTAAAGTAAGCCAGTCATTTTTCCACCTATATATATATGTATTTGTGTGTGTGCACATGTAAACATCAAGGTTCGCAGACTTGACAAGAGCATGCTGTGACCAGCTCTATGTCACAGCCCATCTCATTTGAACAAATGCAGACGGCCACAGAAAAAACAAAGCAGATCCAGCAGCCATAAGAAAGCATCTGGATCCACTTTAGGATCAGAAATATTGAAGAAGTATGTTTATTTTACACTAATAATACTATTTAGCATTTCTCCAGAACCTTTCATCCTGACAGATCAGAAAGTGCTTTGGAAATGATACACATAGAGCACCACTGACATCTCACCAGCCAGCCCATCATGCAGCTCACTGGGGCACAGAGGAGAAATCTCAGCCGAGACAACCATTTTCAGGGCCCCTGTCCAGTCTCCCTGGGACCTGTAATGTCCTTAGCAGGATAGACAGACCACTAATTTTTATGTTCTTCTCTGAAAGACTTTTGCATGGTAAAATGCCTTGAAACTCAATCTTCTTTAAGGCTGAAGAGATGAAGAGTAGTGTAGATCCTCACAGAACTGAAACCTTCATCCCCAACGGGGATTTCAAAGCTAAACTTAACAAACCATCTCTCTATGACACTGGCAAAGGAGCTAACTTGCTTTTCAGGTAATGACTAATAGATAGCGACTGCTGGAAGGGCACATGGCTCCTCATGGAACCCTCACCTTGCTGCCCTCACCATACGAAGACACTCAGTCCACTGAGGACAGACTTCAGCAATCACCAAGGAATACTTTTCACAGATTGATGTCTTTGGGCAAGAGTCAAGTCTGTCTTAATGCACTCAGGCAAATGAAAACACTGAGTTACAAAGCCTTGGGCAAACCTTGCTAAAGCTGAGCTTGCCTCCTCAGGGCTACAGGGACACCCCATGGCAAGCCGTCTCCTCCACCCCCTCAGAGGACTAAGCTCTCCAACCACAACTTATCTCAGCAGAAAGCAATGGTGTTGGTAAACCCAGCTGCTACTTCAACATACTCTTGTGGGCACAGAGCTACAGCACACCAGGAACAAGCTTGATGCAGCATCTCGTCACCGACAAGCCCTTTCCTGCCCTGGGCTCTGTGGGCGATGGCACACACAAGGGACACGATGTTCTCTGCCTGCCTTAATAAACAGGAGGAAAGGCAGAAAGGACAAAGGAAAAGTCAGTCACAGAGCTGATAACTAATAACACCCAGCGAGCGCATTTAAACAGATCAGGGTACACAAGGAGGCTCCCATCTCCCTTTCAAGAATGAGTAACCCTTAGCCCTTGGCTTGTAGACAAGATTAAGGAGCACCTCTCTGAGACTCACAGAGGCTATGGCTCTCTATGGCATACCAGGCTTTTCTCAAGATAGGCAGATTGGTGACTTTCTGGAGAACAAAACTGTGAATCCAGGTTTGTTATTTTTTTTTGTCTATAGCATATTTTTCGCTATTATACCTCACAGAATTAAATGGGTTGGGTTGGAAGGGATCATGAAGATCATCAAGTTCCAACTCCCCTGCCATGGAGGAATTAAAGACCAACAGGAACAAATGCTCCAGGGTTGAATTTTTCAAGAGCCCCTGCGCAAACACACCTCTGGTAGGAGGTCCCAGGCAAGACCTCTTTGCCCACCATGAAATCCTGAGCTCTCAGGAAAGTGAAAGGGGAATAGAAGGCAGACTGCTGCTGTGTTTTCATGGTCTGACTGCCTGCTTGCAGCTTTCGCTGGAAGATGAGACTCATCTCAGCCTTGCGACACAGGGCCATAACTAAAGCCTAGTGAGATGCATCATTCTACCTGGTATTGATGCAATGGTGTGGCTTTGAATTTGGGAGAACTGAATTCCTTTTCCCTTGCTGTGCTGCAGATCCCTTGCAGCACCCCAGGCAAGTCTTTCCATGAAAAAGACAGTGCCAACAACATGTCTTATCCCACAGAGTTGCTGCAAGGCCTAAGGTGGTGAAGCCATTGGCTTTAAGTATTACAGTTTCACAAACACCTTCTATCTGTCATCTGCCAACATCAAGAACACCATGGCTTCCCTCCTACTTCATATCCTCCTCAGGTGCTGGCACAGTCATTTGAGCAGTAGCACAAATGAACCCAACGAGGGAACCAATCCAGCTTTAAATTAACTCAGCCAAAGCAAACTTTCAAAAACTTAGACCTCAAGATGGGAGAGCTTAAACCAAGCCCAGCGCTCTGATCTGGTCACAGCAGCACAGAGACAGGGACAGGAGAAGAAGAGTCTGGTGGTGGCAGGGTACCACACTTCCCTTCCCACCATCAGTCCCCACCTATGTATGGCTAAGATGTACGTGGCCGCAGCCTGAGGGAAGGGAGTTGCAGACATGGTGCAGACAGAAGTAGTGGCTGGCTTCAGCTGCATGACATTCATACCTCCAGCATCTAAAGCTGAAAGGATAGGCATCCTCACTGCAGACAACAAAGCCCAGCTGAATCGCATCCCCATTGCAGGTGTGGAAAGAAGACAGGCTAGATCACTGCAATCACGCTGGCACAGCACAATAGACACACTTCTGCCCTGCATGTTGCAGGGATACCTCAGAAGTATGTCCAGGGCTTTAGAAGAGTGACAAGCACAGCAGGGATCTTCAGAACACTCAGTATGTGAAGGATGAAGGTCCACTCTAAGCCTTCCCCCCACCTAGAACAAAACACCTGGAGAGGATCACTTGAGAAGCCACACAGCTTCTCCACATCTAAGGAACCCCCTGAGCTCTGACAGACATCCTAAACCTAACAGACTATGCAACTGCAGTGATCACAAAATCCTCTGGGGTTTGCTGATTTATTCGCTGTGCTAGCAGATCAGAGCATTTAGGATGCACAGATTTTGAACTGGAGCTTTACAAAGGGCCTGATGTTACTAAACAAGCAACTCCCACAAATGCATCTGAACGTCCTGTGAGACAGTCATACAGGGTGCTTTTGGGGGTTGGGTCCTAGAGGTAAGACTAATGGGTATTAAGGAGACAAATTCTATTTGTGCCTTGGTTAGTGGCAGAGTGTACAAATAGAAGTGGTCTACTTCAGCCAAACCACGACAGCATTGAATGTGCCAATTTGTTAGTTCATAGCTCTGCTGCAAACAGACATTCAGCTGGATACATGGCTACCATGTCAAAGGAGCGAGTGACATGCTTGCTTGCCAAAGCCCAAAGACTTGCACTGAGCAGTTCTGCAAAGAAAAGGTATGTCTGAGAATTCTGTCTCTGAGCTCTGGCTGAAGCATTTGCACTAAGACAGTGGTCACCTGCTTCAGAGTCCAGCTAAGGACTTGCACCCAGAGTGTGAAAGTTAAAACAAGTAGGTTTGATTTATTAAAGCAACAGATAGGTTCAGAATTGCTGTTGATAAATGCAGTATCTGCAGAAAGGATAACTGAGCTCAAGTTAAGAATTCTGGGTAGCATCCGACGCAGTCGGATGTGCAAGGCTGAGTAATAGCACTATCAGGTAATAGTAATAAAAGGTAAACCGTATACCGAAGGTGCAATTCTTACTAAGAAGGTGTTCCTATCTTGGGTGGAGGAAGAGGAGCACAGCCTGTTGACCACCTCTGCAAAACTTTCCAGTCTTCTCCCCCTGTGAGAGATGTATTCCCTTTGTGATTTTTATATCCCAATTGAAGAGTTGAGTAACGTAGTCACGTATGTTCAGCATGTACTCCATTAGGCTCATTACCATACTTAGGGGTGCACATTTAAACATTAATTTTGCCATTAATTAGGCAAAGGTCTTTGCCCTGACACTCTGGCCTTCAAGCTTTATGTAAGAGTTGTTTGCTTCTGTTGGTGTAGCTGAAACAGGACGTCTTATCTTCACAAGACTCCCTCCTTCAGCNTGAAACAGGACGTATTATCTTCACAAGACTCCCTCCTTCAGCCGTTTGGCTGCCAGCTCTGCAGATCTCCACCCCAGAGATACCACAAGAATCTCATGGTCGTAAACACCTAAACCCTTCTCCCAAAGTGCGCTAAATTAGCTGTATTCCTGCCTCACAGCAAACTAGGCCATTATCCCATGACATGGCCACACTCACAAGTATCATTTTCAGGTACAGGAAAAATAAGCAATTTAAAATGACTAGTTATCAGTTAAAAAAATTACAAATACTAGCTTTCTACCTTTGCTGCAACAGGCCAAAATGATATCAAGTTATAACTGGGCATTAACACCTGCAATTATTTCTAAATCCATGCTGTGCTAATGCTGTTCAGCTGTGGTCTCTGCCATCACAATGATATCCTGCCCTTCCAAAGACATGCTCCTGAAGCTCTGGGTGATACAAGCACAAGCTTTTTGTCTGGTGCCCTATGCAATTGCTCTTCGTTCCCGATTGTGCCCTCTGCAATTGATCTTTTCTTCAGAACTTGGAGACAGGTCAAGTTTTACACTTCTTCCTCCCTTTTGAGCTTACTAGGGGTAGTGCCCCACTAGACCTACTGTTTATGAACAGGGAAGGGCTGGTGGAAGATGTAGTGGTCGGAGGTCGTCTGGGGCACAGTAAGTATGATATGACAGAATTCTCAATATGTGGTAAACTCAAGAGGGTTGTCAGCAAAACCTCTACCTTGGACTTCTGGAGGGTTGACTTTGGTCTATTCAGGACGCTGATCCCAGGAGTCCCTTAGAAAGCAGTTCTCAAAAGCATAGGGGTCCGGGAAGGCTGGGCTTACTTTAAGGATGAAATTATGAAGGCACAGGAGCAGGCTATCCCTATGCGCCGAAAGATGAGCCAGCAGGGAAGAAGACCGGCCTGGTTTAACGAGGAGCTGTTGCAAGAACTCAGGGGAAAAAAAGAGTGTATAAGCTTTGGAAAGAGGGGCAGGTGAATCAGGAAGTGTTTAAGGATATTGTAAGATCACATAGAAAGAGAATTAGAGATGCAAAAGCTCAGTGAGAACTTAATCTGGCCATATCTGTCAGGGACAATAAAAAGTGCTTTTATAAATACATTAATAAGAAGACGAGGGCCAGAGAAAAAAACTTCATTCTTTATTGGACAAAGGGGAGAACATAGTAACAGATGACAAGGGAAAGGCTGAGGTACTCAACAC
>WEIS01023036.1:5553-26531 GCA_013389965.1 Todus mexicanus | reverse complement strand
CAACTCCCTGAAGGGAAGGTGTAGGCAGGTGGGGGCCGGGCTTTTCTCCCAGGCAACTTGTGGCAGGACGAGAGGGCCCGGCCTGAAGCTGCACCAGGGGAGGTTCAGGTTGGATGTTAGGAAGCACTTCCTCACAGAAAGAGTGATAAAACCCTGGGCTGGCCTGGCCAGGGAGGTGGTGGAGTCACCATCCCTGGAGGTGTTTAAGAAAAGACTGGATGCTGCACTTAGGGGCAGGGTTTAGCTGATGTGGTGGTGTTAGTTCATAGGCTGGACTCAACGATCTCACAGGTCTTTTCCAACCTCAGTAATTCTGTGATTCTGTGATTTTGCCAAAGGCAGCATCAATTTGTCTTCCTTTTGGACCCAGAGGTGGATTTGCCCTCTCATGGAGGAAAGAACAGGGCTAGACACACTCAAGTTGCTTCATGCCTCCTGGTAATGCAGCTGTAACATAGGGGTGAATGCCCCCTAAACCCACATCCCTATCCAAACACCACTACTGTAAACAACAGAGAAATTTTACCCTACTCCACTTTTAACAAATGTGTTTTCCAAAATGCCTCAATTTGGGTTTGCTTGCCCTCCTCAAGCAAGGCTTTACTGGACTCTAATCTGGCATAGGGCAGTTACTCTACAGGCTTGTTACCGCAGGGTGGATGGAGGCGGGGGGAAATGCCCAAAAACTGCGAATGAAGGGGGATGTTCCATCTGCAAGGGGCCTGCTAGACATTGTCCCAACACTCCCACGATCAAGGGCTGCCATTAACAAGGCCTAGTGTACCACTTCAGTACAAATTAAGAGCACAGTTTTGAAGCAAATTTCATTTTCCCTATTACTGTGCTTTGGCTTGCACACCTAGGCAGTCTCCAAGCTCCCACCAGGTTCTTCTCAGATGAAATTCAAGTGGCAGATGTGTGCCAGGAGCATACTCAATGCACTCCGACTGCTGTGCCATATGCTCCAGCTGACTGCCCATCAGCGTTGGGACCGCACTCGAGCTAATCAAAAGTAACCCACAAAATAACCATATTGTAGAGATCAGGTCTCTTCACTCAACCATTTCATCCCACACACCCACTCCTCTTTGGGCTATATGACTGCCTAACGCAGACATGAGGTAATTGCTCCATGTCCATAACAAGACTATTCTCCAATGTACTCATCCAAAGAAAGTTTGCCAGGACCCGGACTATCATCTATTTGGTCCACGCATGATTTTCTGCTTCACAAGAAGTGCAAGGGCCCAGCCAGACCAGACTTGCTTGCAAGCATGCCCAGCACACACATACTGGAATACAAATAAACTGCTTATTTTTCGCCACAGTTGCTGTAAGTTACAGAGCAGAACTCTGTTTTCACTGATGGTGATAACTGCAGAGATGCAGCTCGTTACCATTAGTTTGGATGTTCGGCTTCTTAAAAATAATACTTCTGAATTAGACAATGAGTGTCAGAAATATCAATGAAGAGGCACTGGAGCTTTGACTTTCAAACTGAGAGAATACATCATAACCAAGATTTTACATTACTGCAAATTGATTTGAATGAAGTGTTATCTGTTTGAAAATCTTCAGTCTTGCATGGTAGCCACTTTCCTTCTCCACACTGCTCCTCCCGAGGTGTGAGACTCACTCCATACTGGGAAGCTCAAACATGTTCACATTTGCAAAACGTGAAATAATAAATCATCCAGCTGGAAAGTAAACGTGCCTCACGTGAAGAAACAAAGGAAGGAGTCAACAGCCACCCACACATGACCCACGTACAAAGCATATACAGCGTGTAACACTTTTCCCACTTCACCCTGAGTGCCCACATCTTGTCACTCTGTTTCACACCTCACCACCCAATAAATATTTCCAGGGCTCTCCACCTTTCATCCAGGCTATTTTAGGATCACCCATCTAAACCAGCTTCTTCCCAAGCATCCCGCTTACATCCTCCCCTCTTCCTTCCTGCAAATCTTTTAGCTAGTTCTGTCTCCAATTTCCAATCACACAAAGCATCAGTGACAGATGAGAGTAGATTTAACCTGAAAGAAAGAGTCTGAATTCAAAATTGAATGACAAGTTTAGCATGGGAGATATTCTTTACCGTAATCTAGAATTTTCACACAGACAGGAAGGTTACACAAAACATTCCACGGGTGAATGTGACAACTCCTGGTGCAACGCTTGTTGGCAGGAGCTCTGTGAGCTCACAGGAGCTGGTGCCCCCAGTCATCACCAACATAGCAGTGCAGGGCAGTGCTAGTGGCAGACTCAGGTTATTCCTGAGCAGTGAAGTCATCCCTTTGGGATAAAACTTCCTATTTTTCCCTATGCAGAAATTATCACAAATGCCCAAAAAGGAGAGGAAAAAACCACACCCACTGAAAGAGCTTTTATTCCTGCAGCAAAGTTTTACAATCGTATTTTAAGTGAAGGGGGGTAGGGGTGGAGAGAGCGGGAAATCTGCAACATTGTTTTGGAAAACCACATTCTTCAGGTTTCAACATTAGTTGCAATTCTCAAAGTACCCCTTTCCACTGAGAAGTGATGGGTTTGGATGTCTGCGAGCAATGAAAGGGAGAGCCAGAAAATTTAATCAAGTCTATTTTTCAGCAGGAAGCAGTATGCTGAGTTAGAAGAGACTTATTTCCAATGCTTTTGCAAGCTTACTTGAGCTCCTGAGAGGAGCCCTATTAACAGAAAGAGGCCAGGCTTCAAATAACCCCACAACTGCTGGGGGGCAGATAGGGAAGCAACAAATTCTCGGCTCTCGGATTTATTTGAGAGGGCCAATTTTAGCAGCAAGGGCTATCTGCCTTCAAAAGACTGCTCAGTTTTGAGTATTTTCCAGGATTCCTCCTAATACTGAAAACGGTAGCTATCTCATCAGCTCTTCCTTCCTTACTATGGGGGAGCAATGCCTGTCATTCAGCATTCTCAGATCTTGGGATTTGACCATGGAGCTCACAAAGCCAGAAATATGTATTTGACAGGAGAAATTCATCTCTGCTAACAGCAAAAAGAAACCCTAACCTTCTGTCAGAGCAGGGGAAAAGCCTGAAACTATGATCTGACAACTCTGTAAAAAAATAGAGAGAATAAAGAGCCTAAACTTGTACACACAAAAATGCACCTGCACGTACATAACTTTTTGCAACTCCAGGATAGATTTCAAGCTGCAGGAGGCCAGAGGAAGAAGGAAAAAGGAGTGAATTTTGCACAACTGTGTTTATCATAATGAGGTCCTCAACGCACTGCACACTGTTACCCATCGCTGAGCTCAAGGACCGCACTAGACAAAGGCAACCCACCCTCCAGCGCCCTGCCCCTCACAGAGAGGCCACCAGCACTTCATTTCACTTGCAGCCACTCTCAAAAAGGGCATTTTTGTCTTTTGAGGACCATTGCCTGCGGGGACAGGAGGTTTATTTAGCTATTTAACATCGCTACTTTGTTCTTGGCTGTGACAACAGGCTGCGCATACAGTAAATCCCGGGGATGAAATGCTTTCGGCTCTATGGGCTTGCTGAACCATACTTCCTCTGCCTGCTGTGACAGGTTTCTAACCATAATAACACCGCACAAAACACCAACTCTCTTGCTCAACAGTTTCCATCACTCACACCAAACCTTTCCTCTCCCAGTGCCTAAATACAGCTTTGATATTCCTGATATTTGGCCAGAATAAAGGGGTTACCCTCTCTAAAACAAGCAAACCATGCTGATACTCAATTCAGATTTACGATTCTCCATGAGCATAAACATTTCCCAGCCGCACTCCTTGGCGACAGGGCTGGTGTTATTTTTGCCCAGACAAGTGCACTGCTTTGAACTCAAGCACTTTGCTCACAGATGCTCAGGATTCCCAAGTGAAGGCAGATCTCCAGCTAAACAGGAGCAACTAACAACTTGCTAAGGCTCACGCCAATCCAGGTGGAGTATATCACCCCTGCCCAAATGACAAATGCCCCCCAGGATGACATCCCCACCAACACCACATGCCCCTAAACCCTATCACTCAAATCAATTTAGGAATAACAGCCAGGACTCTGCACCAAAACCGTTTGCAAAGGCAGGAGCTGGCTCATGCCTGATATACATGTGCCTGTCTGTAGTAAGTTTGCCTCTTTCCTCGGATGCTCACACTATAAACTAGCTTCTAATTGCATCCTCACTTTCTGTTTTTACAACAGCAAGCTTGGATGAGGCCAAAAGGGAGAAGAACTGACAAAGACACACATGGCAGCAAGCATAAATATTTCCTAACTTTCACTCGGTTTTGCAACACAACCAAGACAGACATGCCCTTCTCAGAGGGCTAATGGATTAGTGCTTGCAGATGATTTCAGCTTCCCAACAAACTCTTTGCATACAGTGAAGTTTCTGGATTTAACACAGATTTTACAGCCTGCTATGACCACTCTGGCAACTACAAAACATATGAGCATCCCCCCAGCAGGTCATGATGGGGACTTCAACTTCAGAAACTGCCTCATGTGGGCAGGACATTTATTACCCAGCAGCATTCACAAACAAGAACATTATTTTAACAGCCAGAAGAGCGGATGGGACTCTGCCTTTTGCACCTATTCACATGATCAGCCTTTCCAAGCAGCAAATTAGTCCCCCACAAGCTGCTGCTGCAGCCAAAATGCATCAGGATTTGCCTCAAACTGCAACTTCATTAGATGTTTTCAGATGTAACACATCTGCAATCCAGCATGGGACATAATAGTTGAGAGAAAAAATATATACTAATTTACTTTTTAAAATTAAAAACATATGGAGGTTTCAAGCTATCATCTTCTATTCTGTGTTGGGGTACTACCCCACAATGTTTCTGCGTAAGGATGTCCTCAGGATCCTGCACACCACCATCACACCACCACAACAGTAAGGGATTTGATTTCTCCTCCCTACAGGCTAAGGAAGGAGCTTCTTGCAGCCCTGACACAGCCTATGACAAGGAATTGATGCTGCCACCCAAAAGGTGACTGTGGGTACCCCAGCCCAGGACCGGTCAGGTCTCAGTCTATTAACAAAGAAGCAGGTTAGAGTACACATCACCACATGCTGCCCCAGCTGAGGGAAGTCCCCAGCACAAATATTGTGGTATCCTGCTGCCAAGGGTGGGACACTCCCGCAGGAGGGAAATGTTGGCAAAAAGATCCCACCCCATCAGCAGGAATTACAGAGCCCACTGGAGATGCTGCCTAGCAGCACCTGGCCTGCAGGGAACACTTGGTGCTGTGGCCCCAGTGGCTTTGTTGGTGAAAATACCCCTGGGAGTAAAGCAGAGAGTGTGCCCCAGCGCAGAGCTGTGCCACATGGCCAAGAGGTACAGCACCAGCCCTGCCCACCTTGCAGGGGGCAGAAGGGAAGATGGCCATGGGCACCCCTTCCCCTCCACCTGCCAGCCCCTGGGGCTACAAAGGGTCTGCTTGCTGCTGGGGCAGTGCCAGCACATGAGAAAGCCAGAGCCAGGGGAACTAAGCATGCATCACTCTGCTGTATGGTTGTAGTTCCAAATACATCACACCATCGACTTGATTTCCCAGAGCGACACAAAATATAGAACCATTGTTCTCTTTTCTTTTTTTTTTTTTTTTAATTTTTATTTTTAGGATCCGCCCAGAAATCTCCAGCTCTGTCATGAGACAGACCAGCTCTGCGTCACAAGAAATCCCCTGTAAGCCTTTTGATGACTTTCATCTATTATTCACTTACTGCAAATCCTTGCCATTAACAAACTGCACTAAGGGAATCCGAACTTTCAAAGCCACAAATCTCCTAATAACTATGGCTGCTTTATACATGCTTCAGGATTAGCTATGTCATCTGGTTAGAAACTCAAAGCTGCTCTTCATTATTGGATTGAACCTGCCTGAAAACACAGAAGAGATTGATAATACCGCCACTGATTTCAATGGTGCAGGAGCATTCATTACATGACATCCTCCTCCCGGACACATCAAGCCCAGTGGCACAAATTTATGCTGTGCTACTGTGCCAAAGACCCAGAAACCTCCCTCGAGCACACTAACACCAATTCAAGCAGACAGGGTTGGAGTAGACTTGACTGCGAGCATGCTCGGGTTTCACACTGGCTCTTAACATGCAAACCAAAGGCAGTTTTACAACTATCTGCTCTGTAAATTAAGAGTGCCTTTAGTTGCTTTGAAAAATAAGAGCTTATTTAGTCAGCATATCGGCTTCTTCAAAGAGCCTTCAAACTAATTAGCCATACTGAGTTACTATTAAAATACAGAGCTTACATGCAATACTCTTGACGATAACAGAGCGGGTGCTTTGGTTCCAAAGCTATGGAATTAGCACAAACTTCATCAGATGCATTTTCCTATAGGCTTCAAATTATATTTCAAACTGAATATTTTCCTTTCCTGTGGTGGATGTGGGAATTCATTTGATTCATTTTTAAGTTCAAAGCAATAATTGTTTTTAGCCCATGTGCAGATCAAGAGTTTGAATATTCAGCAGTGAGAGGGAGCATGAGGGGATGGAAGACAGACACACAAGACACTGAAAACGAAAACAAAAGTGGCAATAAAAAAATAAAGTTAAAAAAATAGTTGCTGTACTACAGACAAGCTGTACAGCTGTTCCAGATCAACTTTTACAGGACAGTGGCAGGGGGTGGGAGGTGGGAGCGTTGCTTAATTTAATGCAAAGGGCATTAAAGCACACTAGCCAGAGGCAAACCCTCCCTCACAGATGCAGATAGGCTGTCAAGCACAACAAAGTTTACAAATCCCCACAAGATATGCAAAGTCAGAGAAGCAGACTGCAAGGTTCACAAATTTCAATTCCAAGAGTTTCTGCCCATGCGTGCTTCTTAAAGAGCAGGTTTACTTGGCACGTAAGCCTTTGCTACTTAAGGGGAAAAAATGAAAGGCAATGGCATCACGGGAAAAGAAATTTCCTCTCCCCTTTTGACTTCCCTTCATCTGCTTTATACACAGGTTTACTTACGGCAGAGAGCAGCAGGTAGGCATCTGAGGGCTCAGCACCGCTCCAGCTCCCTCCAAACTGGCTCCTTCTTCCTCCTCCTCCTCCTCCCTCCCCTGCCCCACCCACAGCACCCCAGCTCTTCCCTGAGCTCTTCAACTCTCTTCCCTCCCCAAAGGAATTGCCATCTCTTGCTCCAAAGGTGTTACAAATCACACTCCTCAATTTCAGAGTATAACCTGGCAGTGACTGCAGGAAAAAAAGAGCAAGTCCCAACAGGGGTGGGGGACACACTAAAAATTCCCATTATAAGTCATCAGAACTAGCTCATTATTAGCTTATTTCACACAGCTGATTTCCTTGCACTCCCCTTGCTAAACTGCACTGAAGGTACTGATTGGTCTCGGCAGCATGTTTTCACATAAGACTGAATTAAGCAAAGCACAACCAACAAGAGCACAGGTATGGGATGTCTGCTTAAAAATAACAAGTGGCAACATGCTCAGGCAGTCAGCACAACCCAGAAAGAGGACGCTCCATAATGTATTTTGTAATTGCCATCTGCACAGAAAAAGCCAGAAGCAGACTTTAACCAGCAACTGCCTGCAAGTAGCAGGACAGCAGCAGAGCTCAACAACTACTGAATCTTATTTCACGCGCTGGATCAGAGTTTAATCTGAGCAGCAGCCACATAAATCCAGAGGGGCTCTGTTAAAAACCAGTGCAGTAACTCATCCCATGGAGAGAAGCATTAATTCAGATTCTGGGCATCTACATATTCCTTAAGAAAGCCTTTTGTTTAGTGACAAAAATGTCTTTGTTGGACAAGGCGGGGGCTGGATCACACCCCTGTGGCAGGACATTTCTGCTCCTCTAGTAACACAGAAGGGCATTAGACAGCCCACATGCAATGCCAGAGAATAACATCTATACATGTGTATGCCAAGCAACTATGCCGTGGGCACTTTACTGTAGTGCTATTTTCAATCCTCCCAAAACAGCCTTTGCAACCCTACAGCAGCCCTAAGGCTGTCCTAATCCACCCAGATCTCCAGCAGCAAAACCGTGACAACCCCTCACCCTCCTCAACAATCTATGGGCAGTTTGCCACCTGCCCCTCAAGACCGGGATTTCCTTCCCAGAGCACGCTGATGGCCCAGAGCCATAGCTGCTCCTTCACAGCCCTTTGGAGAGCTTTGCCAAGAAGAGTACAGAGTCTATTTTTCAGACACGTGCTGCTGTTCACTGGGAGGCACAAGACTGTCTTCTCTGCCAGGCAGGACAGGAGTCCTCAAAACCAACACTCAGAACAGCAATGACTGTCCCATGGACTTCTTGTTAAATACCAACCTGCAGCAAGGAAGTGGGGGTTTCCCCCCTTAAAATTAAAGCAATTAAGCATGATAGCAACTTTTTTTAAACCAGAAATATTCCCCCCTCTGACCCTACCTAGCAGCCCTTGTGTTCAAAGCTAAACCAAATTTGTGGATCCAGTTTGCTGGCATTTAGTCAGGTAAGAAGCACCCAAACACACACCCTTCATTTGCTGTGATTATGGAAGTTGCACACATCTGATAATCTCAGCAAATTGCCACCAAGCGAAACAATAACAGACACTTCAGCGGCTGCATGCACCCCAGAAACAAAAGACTCACATCCATCTTAATCATCATCATGTCCAATTTCCATGACAATGGTGACACAACCCCCCCCCTTATACAGCAGGACTGAAGTATTAAAAACAAAACAAGAAAAACAGCAAAATCACAGGATGGGCACCTGTTGATACCCTCCTTTCTATTTGGTGCTATGCTGATGCCAAGGCACTATTAACAGCTGAATCTCTTACATGCAAAACCTTGGAATTAGCTTGCTACAGTCCTTACTCTGAAATATTGCAGAACTTAGTCTCCCATGAACAATTCTTCTCTGCTTGGGATATTTGCTCTCACACCGATCAAATATAGAAACACATACACATCCAGATACAATGCATAAACTCTCCTCATATGGATGCCATACAAGTACCATTTGCTTTACGCATCAGACCAGGATGGAGTCATAAAAATGACAGAGATACTGTAGCACCCACACATATGTAACATATATTAGAAGCAAACACTATGTAATACTAATGGACAAAATTCTGCAAGGTGCTGGGGAACTGGTTTTGGTTACCTATCAGTTCAAGTGCCAGGTCACAGTCTGAAGTCTGGAGATGCTTAACAGAACAGGTCTGTTAAATCCAAGATACCAGAGGATGCAGTACTTGGCATTTAATGTAGGACAATTTAGATACTAATAAAACTTACAGGATAGTTAAAAATAATTTAAAAAAATGGTTATCAAACTCAGAAATCTGATTAAATCTGTTGTATGCTACTGGATTTTGCACCTATCCTTTACATACACAAAATGCATATACTCCGCACAGTAAAACACAAAGCCTTTTATCACCTCAATAGGACTGAACCAGTAACAGATTTGTTGTCTCATCATATTTGCAAACTCATGTTTCATTTGACCAAGCAGAATCACCCCACTAAAGCAGCTACTGCATTTTTCATGCCAGACTCCACATGTTCCAGAAAATAGAGCTGGCCTAAGCTGCCTGTGTCACCAGAAGGCAAGAAGGGACAAGGGGCAGTGCTGTCCTCACAAAGCTCCCCTTGTATTGACTCTGACTAAGTCCCCTCATTTTGGGGAACTTCTTGGCAAGGACCCTAGAGAAATGTGCTAGCAAACAGCAGTGAAAGATGTTATCAGCTCTCCAGATGTTCCTGCCCCTTGAAAATCTCAACGTACCTTTCAGTTTAGAGGTTACCCTTCCTCTCCAAAAGTCTTCAGCTCAATCCCCCCAGCATTTTAACATTTTTTGCAAGGAAAGAGAGGTACAAGTTCTTATCTTCTTCTCTACTTCTCCTAAATACATAAGCGGACATCGGGGAAGCGAGGCAGCTCCTTATTCAAGTGAGGAGATCACAAAGCCAAAGCATGAAGCCAACTATTTGATCAATACTCTTTGATTTAATTAGCTTTGGACCATGCTCAAAGCTGATGCCTTAGAAGAGTAGCCACAGGCAAAAATCAGTTTGCAAGAGGGATTACTTCCACCATCTGAGAAATAAAAAAAGACGCAAACCCTGGAGGGACTGAAGACAAATTTACCACCTAGAGAGACTTGCCTTCACCAAAGCAACACTCGGTTGACTTACCTAATAACTATACTCCTATAAAGAAAACACCTATCACACCAAATTTATTGATCTATTTTGTGCTGTTCCAGTTTCACGTTTCAGCTTAGTTAATACATTCTTCTTATTTTCCTTTTGCACCCTCTTAAGTCAGTTCTTTGGATATGAAGGAAGTGGTGAAGCCTCAGCAGCACTGCCCAGCAGCCCCCAACATAAACTTCCATCTCTCTCTGAAATGGGTCACAAAAGCCATTTGCTGCACATAAAAGCTTGTCACCTCCTCTAGTTTATTAAATTTTATCTAAAAATCAAGACCTCTAAGCATATATATGAAACAGAGTTGTTAACAGAACGCACCACTATCTCACTAATATCTACCATATTTCAAGGTCTATTTACCCTCGCCAATATACATATATTAACCCTAATGTATTGGATCCGGACTAGAAGTTAAAAGCCAGGATATGAGGCTTGAAGTAGCAGTCTGGATACAAGTCCAAACTTGGCAGTTTAACCTCATATGTAATCATCATTACTTGAACTCAGTGAACGGAAGGCAGACCCTAAATAACTATTCTATTTACTGACTTAATAACTTACTCAGTTTAGTAATTTCTTTAGTACATTTACTGATCCAGTCACAAAAGATTTGAAAAGGCAGTCCTTAACCTATGGAAATGATGGCTGCAGCTGAACACTTGCTCTATATCATTAACACACACACACACACACACCCGAGGGGTCAACCACCCCTGCAGACTCGTGTGCCACCCCCAAATGAGCAGTGAAGCCTGCAGTGGAAACTCTGTGGAAATTAGGATCTGGCAAGGGTCCCCTCACTCATCCCACCGTACCTGTTACACACTACTCAATGTCTGCCAAAACATCCTTGGCACCCACACCACAGATGTTTCTCACTGCTGGTCAAAAATACGCATGACAGAGAACACTTAATGAGTTCAATATGAAATAAATTAATCCAAATCATGACCTCACAGCATCGACAGTGAATTAATCTCTTACACCAAAGCAGTGCAAGTAGGACATAGCTGGAAAACCAGAGCATCTCCCAGCACTTGTTGCTGAGTATCTCACTGCAGATGTTGAAGGTAAGCCCAGCTTTTCGACGTGCTCCACCCAGCAGCAGCCAGGACTGTGTGCAACCTGCATCCACGAAATTCATCTCCATCTACCAGCTTTGACACCACCTGAGGAGAACCAGGAACAGAACCTGCAACTCCTAGTGCTCAGGGCTACTCTTTAATCCTCTCACATGAGGGCAAGCAAGGTGTGAGTATGGTCTCAAAGGGCCACTGCAGATATGCGACACACAAAAAATGTGTGGAGTCCTGGGGCTCTGCTGGAGTCCTGACCACCAACTCTGCTCCCCAGCAAGTGATGGGAAAACCCTGGGATCCCTCACACTACATCACGTGCTACTGATGTACCTGCCAGTTTTGCTCAGACCAATCTTTTCAGTGTTTGGAAAACAAGAAACTCTTAAGCATCTCCAGATCAATTGACCAGGGCTGATGTACGTAGGCTGTAGATCAACTGGGCTCTGCCCTCACCAAAGCCAGTGCCAACCACAGGAGAGCTCTGAAAAGCTGCTAGCGCTGATTGCAGGCAGGAGACTGACCATGCCCACTGCTGCCTAAACCTGCCTGTATGAGAGTGGACTAGAAAAGAATCAATCACCTTCTATTTTCAGGCTCACGCATCATCTTCACTTCCAAGCAGGTGGCAAAGTCAAACTATGACTAGGCAAAAGGTAGCTAAAGGAGACATGAAAAGGAGAGAGACCCTCCCTAGTAATCAAATGGTAATCAAAGGTAATAAAAATAAAGTAGCTGATTCATAGAAGTGAGAAATCTGTGACCATCTGGGGGGAGTGAAACCACAGCCAACCTCTAAAGTCCAGATAATGTGGGAAAACCGAAGTATTTCAAACTTGCCTAGCACATAAGAATTGCCTTTTTCTGCTTTAAAAGCAGCACTGCTTTCACCACCAACGTGACCAGCAGTTACAAAAGGAGAAATCTCAACCACAAAATGCTGAACTATGCCATGTCAAAAGGCTGCTGTCCCACGCCAGCAATATTCAGAGCTGGACCACGCTGTCTGTTCCCATCCACAGCCACAGCTCTAAGGGCAGAACAAAAGCTGTGTCCCTACCGGGTATGCAGAATGAGAGACAATAGCACTCATAAAACCCCAAGTAAAGCTTTTCAGTGACATTTCTAGTCTGGGATCTGACCTGATCCAACTCTTAAAGTCAGGCTTTACCCAGTATCATGGTTTGTTGGTATACCACCATTTCGGTGTTAACCCTTTCCCTTTAAACTACCCATCTGAGCACCCTTTCTGCATCCTCCTCTCCTCTTAACCTCATGCAGACCTCAGGCTCTGCCCGATATGTGTACACAACACCAAAACATTTTGGTGCAAGGTATGACTGTAGGGGAACCAGCAGAAACTGCCCTGACCTCATCTATAGAGGCTTTTTGTGAGGCTGTTTTCACTTGGCCTCTTCACAGGCTTGTTAGTGGCCAAGAAGCCTATCTGACCGTAGCAGCTGGGCAGGATGAGTCAGGGCACATGAATGTCTTTTAACCCCTTTCCACCTGTGCACCCAGAATATTGCCTGCTCAGCTGAATGCAGCTGGGATTAGTTCTTCCTCACAGAAGAAAACTCAGGCATTCCCAGCAAGGTCAAACCTCCCCAGTTCTCAACACACTTCAGTAGAATTGTGGTTTTTTCAAAAAAAAGAAAAAGATGAAGAAAAAAAAAAAGATAGACAAGCCCCAACACAAAGCAAACTTTCCAAATTACTGACAAAGAAATGGGGCCATCAGAGCACAAAAAGTATTGTGACAGCGCGGCACATAATACGATATAAATCAAGCACACATCAGAGCCTTAGCTAGCTTTGCGCTTTGCAGAGTCCACAACTTTTGAATTCAATAAAATAATAAGCACCCTGACATTAATGCAGTCATTGATGCTAAATAAAGCCAAGCACACTTGTGCTCCTTTGATCAGTCTTTTCATAAAGGCAGTATAAATAGTATTGCTGCTTTTCCATATCTTAAGAGGCTTTTACATTCAGAAAGTGTTACAGAGATACACCAGGAAAATAAGTACTGTTTTGTTTCTTTTTCCTTTCAGCTTTTTGTTGTTGTTGTTTTTCAAACCATAGAGAGAAAAGTTAAACAATCGACTCCCAATGATCTAAACAATGTGTTTACATAAGGGTTTCTAAAATGAAAAGGCAAGTTGGTCCACATTCAGATATCCTGTGCTCCTGCCAAGTGTCTCAACAGACTAATGTCCTTGAAGATACAGAGTCATGCTATAACATTTCTGTCCAAAACAGTCATATTTTAAAAGCCGAGTACAAAGAAAAAGCCCACAGCAGTGATCCCTGTCTGAAGCCAAGCATAGAGTTCAGGTTTGCTCAGGTCAGTGTTGCTGCTCCTTTGCAAGCAGCACAAAGGCAGGTATCAACTGAACCATTCTTGCTTCCTCAAGAATTTTAGCAACCTGCTCTGTTACCTGGCCCACATAAACTCAGAGCACCTGAAGGTCCCCATGGCTGCTGGCAAGGTAGCATTCCCCTGCTCATCTGGTCCCCTGACTGTGCTCAGCTCAACCTCCAAAAACTCCCAGAAACTGTCTTCCTCAGAAACACCAATGCCTGGCCATGCCAACTGGCTTAGGTCATTGAACCATGCTGCTCTTACTGCTCTTCAATAGTCATTAAACAGGCTTTCACCATCCCCCAGTAGTTCAATTAGCACATCTCAAAACTAGGTGTGTGCATGCGTGCATTTTACACCAAGGGATATCGCTCAGCTTTGCACGTGCTATGCTGTAGTCTCACCTAGGTTTATCTCATTAAACCCATTTCTGCCTATTAGTGAAAAAACATTCCCTTCTGTAAGAATTAATTCTTACAACCGTTACCTTTCCAGCTCACAATGCTGCACAGGCATCCTTAAACCCTCATGTTTCAAGGCGCACGTTCCTGAAGGAAGCTGTTTTCACAAAGGTGATATTTTAAAATCCTACCATAAACAGAAATCGAATTTAATCACAAAATGGAGATGTTTTACAGTTACCATAACTAAATACATCAGCCCTTATCAGGGAGTGCTGGAGCCTCTAATACTGCTTCGTGTTGTGATCCAAGTCAAACACGGGCTACTCAGCCAGAGACCCAAAGAAGCACAACAGTGAAAAACCTTCAGACACCTCAGTACTATTGATCTTCAGAAAGTCAGGCACCAAGTGGTCCTGGGTAAACCACATGTCTCAGAAGGGCAAGCAAACCAATCTACATTTCCCTGTCTCACCTGAGTGCCCTGCTGCTTGGCTAGCACCTTCCAGCACACCAAGTTCAATGCACAGGAGTAGAGAAAGGGTCTGAAATGAGCAAACATGTCCTTTCCCAGCCTGATGGATTACGGCAACACTGAGGAAATACGGAGTGCAGGATGCTACTTCCCCATATTCTTTGAACACCTTCGAGTTTCCACATTCTCCATCTCATTTTCTCACTTCTCCCCAGCCACGAGTCCCCTGTCCCCAGCACCCACCCCCAGCAACCACCCCAAGGCAGCCTGGACTTCCCTCCAGCTGCAAAAGCCACCACCACGGCACGACAAGGACGGAAGGAGAGACTTTTTATCCATAAAGCTTGAGGGTCCAAAACACAATTAATGACAAAAAACCCCACCTCACAAAGTGCATAAAGTCCCTGCACTCATACCGGGCCTGAAGGGGCTACAATGCTCTGAGGGCTTCTGAGAGCAGCCCCACGCCACAGCAACTCAGCCACTGATTTAGCTGAGAACACCTCTTTCAGGAGCATAATTTCATAGATGCACAGTGCTGAGAGCTGCTGCCACACCTCTTGGAGCTCAGCTCACCCCATTCTTGTGAGGAGTGATCCTCTCACATCACAGGTCTCAAGAGCTTTTTTCCCAGAGAGCAACTTTTCCATTGTGAGTCCTCTAACAATGCTATGGAGTTTTTTTCTATTATTTTTACAAAAGATTTATAATCCTCTGCTTTTTCATCTGAGTGGAAACCACTATATGACAGCTCTAAACTTTTCTTTCTTTAAACCCAGCACTCTCTCCTCAGCTATAATCCCCCTATTGGAAAGATGGGTTTGCAAGTCCCTGCCTTCAGGCAGCAACATCACAGCAGCGATTACAGAACCCAAAATCCAATCAAACATCCTCATCTTTTAGCTCAATGGCCATGGCTTTAATTGCATGACAATAACAGCAAGGAAATGAAGTGACAATTTGCAGTTATAAACTGCTCCCAGCCCACACCATTTCGGGTTCAGTCTGCTTCATCTGCAGCTCTTGGGTCCTTTGAACTCTGGGGATGGCACATCTGAAAGCACCAAAGTGACTTTGACATTGGTGTCCCATTTTTAAACTCTCCCAGGAACATGGGCTTCTGAGACCTTTTGGACTTTTGATCATCCTCCAGCTCGGTCAGGTTTTTCCTCCTCCCTTCAATTTTATCAGCAACGGTAAACGTTTGGTAACTACAGGGACACGCTCAAATTCTTGCATCTTCTTTGTAGCATGACATGAACAGAGCCTGTACAACTCTACCAGCAGTTTTAGCTCTAGAAATCAGAACTAAATTTTATCTCTAATTCTGTAAAATCAGAACTCAAAAATTTTTTGTGGAGGAGTAAAGAAAGGAAGTTACCAGGGCCTGAATTAAAGAGAAGCTGGATTAGCCTGCTCCTCAACAAAAGTAAAGAAAGAATATTTAGTGATGATGTAGTCAACACAATTTTGCAACGGATGAAAAACACAAACCCCCTCCTTTTCTAAAAGCTGCAGTGAAGTCAGAGGAACTGCCACCGTCCAGAACAAATCAATGACACACCCTGAAATCAGGCAACTCCAAGAGCAGACCTTTGGTCAGTTTGCTGCAGACGCAGGGGAAATCTGCAAAGTTCAGCTCAAGATCCCATTAGTCCCAGCTACGCTTTGGGTCTGCCTTTCTCTTGCAGAAAATACAGGGTGGAAAAAAGCCCTTGTTGAGTTCCCCATCCCCTCCCTGCTCCACAGCACAGTCCAGCCCAGCCCCAGAAATTTTCATTTCTATAACCCAAATAATCCCTTGTTGGTGCAGTGTCACTGCTTGGTAGCACCTGGTACAGACGTGCTGCATAACTGCCATGGCACTCATACAGACAAGGCTTTCCCAGGTGCCTTCTTCCCTGCATCCTTGAATAACCAGGCATCAGGGCTTCCCCCAACTGGAGGATCGTGGTATCCCCAAACTGTACCCCCAACCTGCAAAAGCCCTGAAATCACCATAGGTGGGAAGCAAAAACTAATCCCCAGCCTCCAACCCGTTAAAGTTACAATTTGGCAAACACTTTTTTCGAGCTACTGACTTGCACTGAGGTTTTTCCTCCCCGAAAACAGTTAATAAGTGGAGAGGGAGACGACAGCATTCCTTTAAAAAAAAAAAAAATCTGGAAAGGAAGAGCATGAGATACCAATCCAGTTGTTTGAAAGCTCACTCCCAATACACATAACACAGGAGCCAACTCTGACAGCACTGCCCATTTGGAACGACGTCCTAAAAAACTGGGGAATTTTTTTTGCTTTCTTATTTGTACTTTGTTCCCTGTTCCAAACACTCTTTTTTTTCCCTTTACCAGACAAGAAGCCTCACTCCGCGCCGTTGACCCGATCTCATTCTTAACTATGTAGCAGGCAGCTGCATCCTTTGCTGAACCTCTTCCAGATGTGACAGCAGACAGTATCAGCACCACTCCCTACACACACCCCCTCTAAGCAATTTGTTGTGCTAATTAACAATCTGTCTTCAGAACAGACAGTAATCAATGAGAACTAATAAACATAGACAAATCCCATATATCACAGCCGTTGTCACACTGATACGTCAAAAGCGGCTCCTGATGAGAAAAACGGGAGCCGGGAACATTGTAATACAGACATCTCGGATGCACCTATGACGCTGGCTGAAGTATCCAAGCTAGCTTTGTACACTCCATCCACAAGTGTATGGACTTGCCCACAGCATAATTTACTCCGCTCTTCAGGCCATAGATTATCAAGAAAGGCAATCTTGTCTTAGATCACATAAAATGGGTTTAGAATTGTGTTAATCACATGATGCAAAGGGCCAAGCTACGGTAGCTCCTGTCAGGTTAATATGCCCCTCCCCAAAAAGCTGAAGGGTTAGCTATATGCTGGCTGAGAGACATAAGGCCATGATGTCAGGTATCATCTGTCCTTCCACATATGGTATGAATCCAGTGTAATTTATGTACACTGGCTAATGTAACAAATGTCCATGCCCAACCTGTGTAAAATGGGAAGTGCGAGGTGATCCCAGCATGCACAGATCCAGTATTACTGATCAGCAATATCTGCCCACAGAAGGGTCTCCCACTGCCTTAACGTGAGGATTTACACATCTACCAAAGCATTTCTGCAGCACAAACGACAGTAACTCCAGGTAAGGTCTCCAGATGCTCTAGGAACAACACAAATGCCAGAGCTTACACCTGACAATCCAACACAAGACAAATAACCAGTGCTGTTCAAAAATGTGCTCTCCTGACAGCACTGTCTCTTTAGTATAGACATGGAAAAATCCTACCAACATCGTTTATTCATGGCCTCAGTTTGACCCGAGCAAAGAGCTCCAGTAAGAACTAAGGAATTTGAGTCTTCATTTTCAAGTGTTAGAAAGCAATCCAAATATTGCACTGGTTTTTTTGCACATCTCCACTTAAGCAGTCTCTTGTGTACAGCTTTGCCCCTCTCACATAGCAAATTCAGCTGAAAACGAAACCAGTAATTTGACTCTAGTTCCGTAAGACTTTCATAAGGAGATGCTAAGATGCTAAAGGTACAGCGAAGGAGACAATTCAAAAGTCCTTATTCTTCCCCAGTTCTGTTTCCAAGTTCAAGGTAAATATTCAGATGGGAAGAGATGTCTGCGATTTCTTTACCCATAAAGTGAAGGCTTGTTTGTCGTGCCTTCAAATTTTGTTTGCAGTATCAAAGTCACCAGGTATCACTGTGCAAAGCCCCACAGGGCTGCAAGTTCTTCAGCTCAGCTCCTTGTCGCGTCATCCCCTACACCTACACTCAGCAACTGCAAAACATCCTTCAGGTAAGATGCAATGACTGAATTAAAAGCTTCCACCATGGAACAAAGGACATGCAATGAATACAGAAATGAGAAACCGATTAGTATTGCTGAAGAGATGTTGCCATTTCACTCCAGAAACCTCCAGCTTTTTATCTGACTGTCAAATTGGGTCTAGGCAGCTTCAGTAAAAACATCTTTGTGCTTGTACTCTAAATATCAAGTACACGTAACTAAATCTAACACTTAAAAAACCCTTCCCTATACTTTGAGATAAAAGTATAATTACAGTGCATCTGGCATTTAAATAAAATAACTATTAGCACAGGAAACACTCAGCATAAAAGTAGCAGGTCAAGAAAAGACTGATGAATACAGAGAAGCAGCATGGGATTGGATTTAATGCCATGTTTACTGGGGATCCGCTGTGTTGAGAAACATAGAGAACTTCCCCTGGCAGGTCGAGCTCAGTCACAGGATGAAAAATGCAGGCTATAACTAAAAAAAAAAAAAAAAGATTTAATTATCTCACTTAATTGGACAAGGAGGAGAATCATCTCCATCTTCAAGAAGACAACAGACTACTTTAGCAATAGCTGGGACACCTACAGAGCTGTTAAGGGTTGAGGGATTGTTCATATTTCCTATTAAAATGGACATTAAATAAAGCCATGGAAATGGGCACTCACATTTAAAAGGAGAAACATGTTACTTGAGATGAATTGGATTAAATTATACCGAATCTACAGATTAGCATGAATTAGCCTCTACTGTCAGCAAGTCCTGGCAACACTCCGACCCATCATCAGTGAACAACTTCATAAAATTTCATGTCACGTTGACAATTATTAACCAAATCACATACACAACTGGCATCAGCAGACACAAACCAATTGTACAAAACCTATCCTCCTCAAAGCAGGCATTACGCCCAATCCTACCACTGACTCATTAAATGCCCTGCAGCAGGTCATTTGATGTTTTTGTGCCTCAATGAAATAAGAATAATACTTTCTTGCCTTCATACTAATTGCCACTTAAGATCTATAGATGAGAAACGCTATGGAAGTGATTACTAATAAATCACATCATGATATTCACAGGCCAAAATTCCCTTTGCTCATCACTCAGCAGTGTATAAAGGCACTTTCCTCTTAAGTTTAATCCAATTTGTTGTGGCTATTTTCACAACAGCCACACTTACTTTCACGGTCATGTAGGGTTTCTGTGATGTCCCTCTCACCAGGGCATACCATTCAAACAAGCCTGTGTCTCAGGTGCCCCATAGGGATGTAACTGATAGCCCAAGCTGCTCCATGTTTCACTTGTCCCTGCACTGGAAAGATATGTGGGTGCGCATCCCACACAGATGTGGGCTCCCTGATGGCCCCAGAAGCATGAGGAGATCAGAAACAAACAAGTATTCTAGCAAAAAACTGGGCTCAGCTCTCATCCCTTATTAATCCATGTCCTAAACTGGATTACCTAAAGCTTGATGCATCCCTGTGCTCCACACAGGTCACCAGCATTATCCCTGTTGTGCCATGGAGAAACCCGCGATGGGATTAAGGCGACTTCCTGAGGCGATACAGCAAATCCATGGCAGAGCTGAGAGCAGAAGCAGGATTAGGACAACATCAGTCAATGCCACCAAGGTGCTGTGCCTGTGTGCTCTTGCACTCCCATCCATGTGCTTGGACCAGGGTGCACACAGCCACTCCACTAGCAAACCAAGGAAGTAACACAATTAAAATTACAGCCTCCCTACGGATATGGGAGAGCCTCCATCACTGCAGGTTTTCAAGATGTGACTGGTCAGGGTGCTCATCTCATCTAGGTTCCCCTTCCCATGAAAGGCTGGACTAGATGATTTTTCAAGATCCCTTCCAGCCTGGGCTATTTTATGAGAAACTAACCTGGTAGTGTGGCACAGAGGATTTGTTTTCCATGGTGTTGCATCCTTGACCTGTTCAACCATGTGCCCACACAAACACTGCCAACAGCACAAGGGTAGGGTGAGAAAGCATGGCCACAACCAAGAGAAAAGGAGGAGAAACATGACATTCCTGTCTTCCTCTGAAAGGGCTCTCCGGAGGCCCCAGGAGAAACACCATGTGCTAATTCATTCCTTAGTTTCTACAGGAAAATAATAAGTGTGCAAACAAGTCTGAATATTGCTTTTGCCAAACAAGTGTTCTCCCACTTGTGCTTGCAAAGATGAATCACTGCCTCCTGCAAGCTGTAATTTACTGGGAGGACATCAACTAGCTCTTTGTGGTAGGCAGGTGAAAACAATACCTCCCCACTTAATTGCCTGTTTTTCTTCAAACTCAAACCTGGTTGACTAGCAGGATCTCACAAGGATTACCAAACCCAAAAGACAGATTTAGTAACACGTTACTTGGCTAGGACATCATCCAGTGGAAAACAAGACACCTTTGGAGGAGTTCCTTAAATTCAGAAGCTTTTGTTTCCTCCCTTTCCTAAATGATCCAATGACCCAATTCCAAAGAAATAAGATCTTGCCTTTGCCAAGAAAACCTTTATTGCCAAAGGTCTCAATGCAGTTCAAGGCAGCATCAGTCAGAGCAGATGCAACACAGGAACACCAACAGTTAATTAAGACAAGGGATCAAGCTTCCCTCTCATAAAAA
>WEIS01023033.1:318-26008 GCA_013389965.1 Todus mexicanus | reverse complement strand
TTTTTTTTTCGGTTGGGATTGGTTTTTCTTTTCAGATGTTAAGCTAATGATGGATAATCAATATGGAAAATAAACACGTCTAAACCAAACTCAAACCCACCAGTCCTATCACTGCTGTATATTCTTTCAGTGGCAGTGCTGCTCATTTCTCCTTCTTTTCCCGTTGTTGTTGATTTCTATTGCATAATTACTACATTACAGCACTTCTTAGACTGTGGCAAGCAAAATATTGCAGGCAGAGAATACAGTTTTAGACTGATATATATATGTCAAATCCTCTCAAAGGCTAGAAATCTGCAATTACATGCTGAAGTATTGCTTCACTTACCAACTGATATGGTCCAAACAGCAATTATTTTTGCAAAAGCCTTAGTTCTTGAATTAAACCGGCTGTGATGGATGGGGTTACGAATGGCAATATAGCGATCCAGTGAGATGGCACAGAGGTGCATGATGGAGGCGGTGGAGAAAAGCACATCCAAGTAGATCCAAATGGCACAGAGCTTTGTTGGTAGAGGCCATGTGTACCCTGCGCAAGAGAAAGTTGACATCAGCTAAGAATTTGATATGCTTACACCTTTTGTGGTGACATATATGTCTTGGTGCACCTATCCTTCTAGTACAAGCTCATACTAAGAAGTGATGCCTTCAACAGAAGCTGCCAGACACTATTTTAAGAAATGTTTTTTATTTGCTTGCAGCCTTCTAACTCTGTAGCTTGTGGGATTAACTCTGCTACAAGCAGCATTTTCTTTTCTTTTTAATTCTATTTGCATAATGCCAATGCTTGATGTTATAATGAACCATTTCTGGCAGCAAATCTATGGAGAGAGAAGCATTTTTTTCCCTGTAAACCTGCAAGTCCTCAATTTTGTTTTAGGATTTGTTATCCACATAATTACTGCATTGTTAACACCTGCTGATATGCAAAGCCACCTAAATTCTGAAGCTGAAACTTTAGATTTAGTAGCAGCTGAAGAAAGAAAGGTATTTTGTTGCATACCAGTAATCGTTATCTCACCTGTGTTTAGGTACCTATCATATACTTAAATAAGTATATTCCCTCTATCAATGAGTATTGAATGGCTTCTCCAGAGAGAGCAATCCAAAGCAAACGCGTTAGTGTTTACCAATATCCAATCATCCGTGCTGCAAATTAATCATTCCCTTTTTCCTTGTTCTTTCCACAAGACATGAGGAGTAATTGATTGCTGTCCTTTCTGGAAGCTATTGGAAGATGGATATCATGGCTTGCCTATTTTTTTCTTTTTCTATTCCAGACTAAGCAAAGCCAATTCCTTTATCTTTTCCTTACAGACGATGGTTTTAAAACTTTTATGCTTCTTGTTTCTCTGTCCTGGGAATCTATTTCATTTATCCACATCTTGCTTATCATTCAGTGACCAAAACAGGACTCCCAGCTGCTAAGTGAAATAGAAGATTGCTTCACAGGACTTGAAGGAATGTCCTTACTTACACAGCCTGGAATGATGAGTGCCTTTTGTGTAAATATGTCATACTAGTGACACATGCTTAGCTTATGATCCATTTTGACAGCCAACTCTTGTTCATCATTCCAGAAGCCTGGACAAATTTCCCCAGCAGTAGTTGGTTTGCTGTCTTTTTCCTAAGTGGATACCTTGCATTCATTCACACTGAATGTTATTTGTTTATCTCAGACTTTCTCTTCAGGGGTCCAGATGATTGTTGATGATTTTGATCCTGTCCCTCTGAGTGCTTGTAACCTCTCCCAGCTTGGTTCTTTTGGAAAGCTGTGTAAGCTCATGCTCTTAAACTGTCCAAGTTGTTAGGAGCAGTACTGAGCAGACCCAGGCTAAGCAGAGCCCTGCAGGACCTCCACTCAAAGGCCCTTCTAGTCCTGCAGGGAACCACTAATAACTCTCCTTGGAGCAGTTTTTGCAGTTAGCCATGTCCTTATCTTGTGATGATTTAATTTAGAGACGATTACCTGAACTGCCCATGACACTGTGGCATGGGGCAATGCCAAAGCTGCTATTGTGAGAACACACTAGTGCTTTGGGGAGTGCCTGTTGCCTTTTGAGGTACAGTAGAGGATTTGTAACAGCAGGAGCAGTGGGAGAGGCAGAGGAGCTGGGTTTGTGCCTAATTAAATTTAGTTTCAGTAAGCACTGAGGAGACCTGTTTCTTGGTGCTCTTGGACTGCTGTAATATGAACTGACCCTGACAAACCATACAGCATTTATGGATATGTTTTATCTTGTTTTCTGGTCTTCCAACTGGCAATCCAGTCTCTGGAGTGTGCTGTGTGAGGGCTGGCTCTCAGGGGCATGTCCTTCCAGCAGCACCTCTCTGTCAGGCCAGGCCAGTTCAGACAGGAAAACCGATAAAGTATTTTTACACTTGACAACATGCATCTGTTCTCTCTCTTTAATGGCCTTTGGGAATGCATCT
Source organism: Todus mexicanus (assembly GCA_013389965.1). Lineage (NCBI taxonomy): Eukaryota > Metazoa > Chordata > Aves > Coraciiformes > Todidae > Todus > Todus mexicanus. The sequence goes on along the minus strand of WEIS01023033.1, from coordinate 23,575 downwards.
GTCATACCCTTCTAGACCTCCTGTCCTTGCTCTAAACCCAGATTTGGCAGGGATAAAACAGCATCCATTGGATAAGCTACCTTGAAGACTACAGGGCCAAGAAAGGGAAAACTACATGAGAGGAACCAATAGTAGATACAGTAAGAGTAAGGAAGAGTATAGATAACATCCTCCAGGTGAGCCTTGGGACATTTTATGTGGTATGTGGCACAGGGCAGTGCCACGTTATGCTGTCTTCTGGTCACCATCTAGCTCACTCTTCCACATATCCAGGAGGAAAAGAAAGAAAACAAAACAAGACAAAACATGGCTGCNAGAGGAGAGGCCCATAGTCACAGGCAGCTGCTGAGAGGGCCCTATGAACCATCCTGCCTTGCTAGAAGCGCATCAGCCAAGGCCATGTCTAAGGTCAGCACTTAGATGGTCAGGACTCCTCTGAACTGCCTAGTTTTTCCACTGCTGCAGTGAGTTACACAGCACCTGCCATTAATCCCAACAACTGCTCCACGTTGGCATGGGAGCAAGTGTCTGAGACAGAAGCACAAGGCATCTGACACCCAAATGCGTATTTGGGTGGGAATCAGCACGGTTGTTCAAATCTCTGAATTTTCTTCTCCGTGGGTGCATCCACCTTGGTGGGTGTCTTTGTTTCCAGAGGAGGCTTTATGCTGTTGGGTGGATGGAGAAACCTTCCTGGCCCAGAGAAAGCAGGCTGGGCATGTGTGTGTGGCTGGTGCGGCCAAAGAACTGAGGCAGGAATTGTCCACAGCAGCCATAAAGCTCTCAAGAAGGAAATCATCTCTCTTTTGAGCAAAACCGTCACAACCTCCCTTCAAGAGGCTGTAGGGCAGGTGGTAGAGCACCCTTCTTCCCCAGCCTTGGAGGTACCTTGGCAGAGTGAGGCAGATGCAAAGGCCCCTGGTTTGGGAGCACNCAGTGGGAGAGGCAGAGGAGCTGGGTTTGTGCCTAATTAAATTTAGTTTCAGTAAGCACTGAGGAGACCTGTTTCTTGGTGCTCTTGGACTGCTGTAATATGAACTGACCCTGACAAACCATACAGCATTTATGGATATGTTTTATCTTGTTTTCTGGTCTTCCAACTGGCAATCCAGTCTCTGGAGTGTGCTGTGTGAGGGCTGGCTCTCAGGGGCATGTCCTTCCAGCAGCACCTCTCTGTCAGGCCAGGCCAGTTCAGACAGGAAAACCGATAAAGTATTTTTACACTTGACAACATGCATCTGTTCTCTCTCTTTAATGGCCTTTGGGAATGCATCTGTCATACCCTTCTAGACCTCCTGTCCTTGCTCTAAACCCAGATTTGGCAGGGATAAAACAGCATCCATTGGATAAGCTACCTTGAAGACTACAGGGCCAAGAAAGGGAAAACTACATGAGAGGAACCAATAGTAGATACAGTAAGAGTAAGGAAGAGTATAGATAACATCCTCCAGGTGAGCCTTGGGACATTTTATGTGGTATGTGGCACAGGGCAGTGCCACGTTATGCTGTCTTCTGGTCACCATCTAGCTCACTCTTCCACATATCCAGGAGGAAAAGAAAGAAAACAAAACAAGACAAAACATGGCTGCAATTTAAAGATTGGGTAGGCAAAAAAAGTTTTAGAAGTACCAGGAATTTTTGTGGTTCGTAAGAGTTCATGAGGTCCTGGAGCTCATATCAGGGACTCCCATCCAAGAGAGAGGCTTGTCCATCTGTGCATTTTCAAGTTGCAAGGGTGAGATGGAGGTCAAGTAGATGAGATAAGATCTTCCTGACGTAGCCAGTTAGTACTATCCAGGCAATGAGAAATGCCTTCTCACAAGACCTTTCAGGTGAGGAGGCAAACAAGTGAAGAGGCCAGGATGGCTGGGCTGCTGCTTGTAGGCAACAGGAAGTATGGGGAGAGTCTGGAGTGAAAGGCTGANTTGGTGTTGGTGTTGGGTTATAGGTTGGACTCGATGATCTCAGAGGTCTTTTCCAACCTTGTAATACTGTGAAACTGTGACTGTCAACACAGATGATGTGGCTGATGCTGGCTGCATCCCGGCCTTTCTCTGGGCACCTGAGGCTGAGCAAGTGCTCCCGCATAAGACGAGGTTTCCCTCTGCGCCCTCACTGGCCATCCTGGAGACTGAGGAGGCACCGTGCCAAGACGGCTTTTCTGGTAGCTGCTGCTGATTTTTCACCCCAACTTACCCTGCAAAGGCCTCCCTTTCTTGACCTCGCACTGGAAAAAAAGCAGGGATAGCGGAGGCAAAGCCTGCACGCTCCCTCCCTGTGCCTTTTGGTGCCCTGCTGCTCCTCCCTCCTCTCCGGCCATGGCCAGGGAAGTTGTCGCAGCCACCGCCCGCCCTGGCCGCGGGGTTTTGGCTTCTCTCGGTGCGGGCAATCCCGCATCCCGAGCTCCGGAGCGGTGCCGAGGGGCGGCTGTCGGGCCCCGCTCCCCTCCCTCGGCCAGCAGGAGTCCCTGTTGCCTGGCTGAGGGAGCCACGCCGGGTTTCAAAGGCTGGTGCTGCTCTCACGCATCTGCCGCTTTTTCTGTCGCAGGCTCGTATGCTTTGGACCTCGAGTCCCTAAATACTGAAGCAACAGACACCTTGGCGAACAACCTCACTTTCCTCCTGGCTTCTCCTTGTATTGTAACAAGTCAGTGGTGGCAGTGGAAAACTCGTTTCTCGAAGTTTAGGGATTCGAACAGCCTGGCAATATCGGTATTGAACACACAGTCTGCTGCCTTTTTTTTTTTTTCTCTACGTGAGCTGTGCTGCAAGTGGTTTTGGTGAAAATGAGAAGATCTGCTATTAATCACCTGCCAGGGTATAAACTGTGAGTCATTATTCACTTAATTCTTAACTACCTTCTCTTAAGAAATCATAGCTTTGCATTTGTAAATGTTACTAAAAATTAGGCAGAATTAATCCCTATCCATTTTTTTTTTTTTAACTCCCACAATATTTATTCCAGCGTTTGCTGGTAAGTCAATACCTAAGCAGGCTACTGGTTTTAAGAAAATTATTTACATTTGTATTACTTCATTTAAAAAAATAATAATAATTGAAGGGGTTGTCTGCTTTGAATCTAGAGCTGGTCATTAGTGCTTCTGTGCATATTTGCAGAGCAAAGTAACTGGCAGGACCCTTCACTCTCATTAGGAATATTGAAACTTATGAGCCAGAGGAAAAAAACCTGAAAGAACTGAGAGAACAAAGCATCTTCACGTACACTTTGAGACAATTCATCCAACAACTGAGTAATAAACTAGTATTTTGGACTCTGTTTAAAATGCCTGTAACTAGAAACATAAAGTAGGAAAAGATTCAAGTATTTCACCTATTCTTGCATCCACTAACCAATTACAGGTATTTCAACCTGTATAGAGTGCTTACATTTTTTGTTGTAGTAAGAGAATGAAGTAATTAATACTGACAACAACACGTGCATGCAATGTTTAAAGCTTCTCAATACATGCAGTAGGTTACACAGCTAATACTCACCGTACAATATGGTTAACATTGACACAGGCATGACAAGGAAACCCAGCAGCATATCAGCTATTGCAAGTGACATTAGAAAATAGTTAGTGGCATTCTGTAGTTTTTTCTCCAGCGACACAGCCATGATGACAAGAATATTTCCAGCAATGGTTAAAACAATCACTATGACTGTCAGCAAAGCTGGCCAGTTCTTCTGCGAAAGCTGAAACAGGGAAGAGTAGCAGGGTGGGCTCAAGCTACTTTCACAGGAGAGATTCGTTAGGTTTTCAGAGTCCACAGTCAAGTTAAAGAGATGTGATATATTAATCTCTCCAGCTCCATAAACATTTCTGTAAAGTCTTCTCTCAGGATTTATTTGTATTAAGGAGTTTGCAGTTGGGTTCACAGAGCTCTCCACATCACAAAGAATATCCATTGCTAAGTCCAAAACCAGTGAGATAAATAGTGAAAAATAGGAAAATTATCACCCTTTGTCACCATCAGGCTTTATATTCCTCAGCTGTCCATGCCAGAAGTTGAGGGAGTACAATCTTTTGCCGACTGTGTATTTGCCACTAATGTGATGTAGAAAAACATACCAGAATTACTCCGAAAGCTGAAATGTTTTGTTTTCAGTTCCATAGGAAGTCCAGTGTTGGCATACATTGAAAATCCAGCTGAAAAGCAAAACCAAGCTGTAGGATAGAGAATGTGGACTTGAGGCTTCAGAGACCAAAAATGTTGGAGAAATAAAAGAGAAAAAAACTTTTGCAACCACTAGGACTCCCCTCTGGAGCTACATCTTATTGCTATTGGTAACTGTAATCACACAGTTTTAAACACAGCAGTATTAAAATAGCCTGCCATACAAAACAGCAGAGCTCTCACTTTCCTATTAAGAAAGTTGATTAAAGATTCCATCCAGCATCTTTCTCTCAAAATAATTAGATACGGTTTTATTTATAGTTCATCTTCCATAATACAGCTGATGGTCTCTGACTTCTGTTGTTCTGTTGTATTTCAGCATCATTTTCAGCCTCAGATCAGAGATCACAAATTCTGCTCCATGCTGATTTTTAGAGCTAATTGTACCTTTTGGCCCAGCCTGGCTTCAGAATGGAAATTAAACAACCAGATACTACGATTAAAAAAAACACCAAAACCCACAACAATTTAAGGAAGACTTACTTTGCGCTTCAGAGCCCACTCTCAAATTGCAATGAGGTGCACTTTGTACCCTGATTTACCATATTCTTCACCGTATTTTGCCAGTTTTGTGTCCTTTATCTTCAGCCTCCTCCAAAATGGTGGTATTTGGAATAGTTTTTTGACTTCTAAACTGCACACTTGAGTGAAGCCAGTTCCTGCGTTGTGAGGCTTGTTCTTTCCTTCTGAGAGATAGGCTGCTTGCTGACTCCTTCCTTGTGCGTTTCCCCGCCCCAGGGCAAGCTATATTTAAAGTAGTAATAATATTAGAGCCCTTCTCGAAGTGACACAGAAGAAAGCACACCCAGAAAAAAAAAGAAAAAAAGCAGCATGCACAGAGGAATTACTGATTTCAACAAGAATGGAATTTCTTGCTCACTGCCTTGTTCGGTTTGTCAGACCTCCCACTATCTGGATGTCATAAACTGCAAGGTAGCAACAGCAGAGGAGGGCAGACCAAAGGAGGGTCTTTTTGGTAAACCAGCAGCTTTTCACAGCATGTATTTTGGAGGTCCTCTGCTTGGGTGCTTTTTCAACGCACGCTCTGTATTTGCAGAGGGTAGCTTGCAACCACAGCTGCAGGCAATTACAGCGCTTTACAGGATGCAGGCTTAAAAGAGACAAAATCTAAGGCTGGCGACAATAGATACTAGTAAGAAACCTAAGTGTGAAGCTTTTTCCATGTAGAGGGGGAATGGTGCCAACCTTAAAAGGAAGGAGTAATATTCAGTCCCCTTCAGATTTGACTCCAGGTCTGAGCTGACATGTTAATCAAATTGGTGATAGGTATTTATAAAAAATTGAAGTCACTCTGATGTCATGCTCATTTTTCAGGAGGTGGATGTAATGATTAACTCCAGCAGCCTGTCCCAAGCAAAGTGTCCCAAATGAAGCAGTTCAGGAAAGTGAGATGATATACAGCAGAGGGGAAAACAAAATAGCCTTCCACCATTTCTGCCTTGTACCTCTGATGCCAGGACACGGATGAAGAAGTAACCAACTCTTCCATTCGCTGCCTGGCACAAAACCTACTCTTGGATTTTCTGACACTTAATGGTTGTTAAATTTCAGCTGGATGGGTCCACTCCTCCTCTGCTCATCCTGAAATATATTGCATGTGAGGGCAACAGCTTTATACAGGCAGGCTCAGGCAGTTTGCAGTGAGACCTCAGAGAGTTACTAGTGACATTGGGCACCAGTGGGACCCAGTGGGCTCACCATAGCTCAGCTCTAGGTGCAGCACTGCTAACCTCACGGCAGATCCCAGGGGGCTGCAAACACATGGAGGGCTACTACAGCTCAGCTGACCTGTGCTAATTTCTTACCAAAGTGAGTCTCAGAGCACCAGCCAAAGCCCGTCCAGATCACTGGGGCACTGTTACAGAAAGCCTTTCAGAGTACAGTTCTTTTGGAGACAATATTGCTCCTAGCTGAGCCCAGACCAACAGCCATCACAGTAGGATGGAGCAGCCAGGCAGTAGCTCCTACTGATGCCCACGTGGGAGTTACGAATGAGTCATCCCAGTACTTAAATTTCCTAATCCCATAGGTGAGGCCAGAATAATATCAGGCAATACAGGATGGTAAAAAAGGCTGATAATGGCTTCCATTCTATATAGAATCATTACAGGGGTCAAGCAACAAAATAATATCCAGCCTTCCTGTGCTGAACCCATTGAAAAGAGGCTACCGGGGCTTCCACAGGTGTTCTCCTCTCCTTGCAGAACTGAGCATGTGCTTTGCCTTGAGGGACCAGTGAGGTACGACTCCTAGATGACTAGCCATGTCTAAAGCTAGCCTTGACGATTGCTTTTCCTAAAGGTGAGTAGCTCTGAAAAACTGTAGGTCCCATGATCTACCATTTCTAAACAAACAAGCTTGCACTCCAACAGCAGCAGAGCCTCACATGCTGTGACCTGCGATCCCAGGCAGTGTGTCTGCACTAAAACCAGACAGCTGCAGTCTGTCCCAGTCTGTGTAAATTAAGTGAAATCTTAGCAGAAAATGGCAATAATGTGGTCTGCATAAGATGTAAAGCGTTCTTTAGAAACACAGCTGACATGGGAACAGTTTACATATTGCTTTTTAATTTCTGGAAGGCACCAACATATCAGATTCATGAGAGTCCCTCTTCTGTTCCCTAGCTCTGCTTGGAAATGTTATAGGACATTAATCTGCCTTCTTGGACAGAGTTTCTATGCTTGGCATGGTGCACATAACTGCTTCCTAGAAATGCTGCTTTTCAACAATTTCATCTGAAAGAGGAGAAGCAAAAAATCTAGTTTATATAACTCAAATTTGATGTTCTCGGGATTATTTCAGGTATAAAAATACCTAGTTTCCAAGTTTGCCATTGCCCTCCTTGACATTTTAAGTGGGCTGTATAAACAGTAAATGTACAAACTGCAGAGGTTAATCATTCACTCTGACACCTAAGACTGAGGCAGAAAGAATGTGAGTAATTTGTGTTGCAGTCAAGACTACTACTATTTGATATCTCTGTTTACATTTATCAGGGTCTGTTGGAGCAGTTAATACTGTGGTGCCTTGAGACGTAAATCAGAGCCTAGTCATTACAAACAAGAACAAATAGCTAAACAGCGCTGATCTCTTTTCAATGCACACTCTACAGTCATTCTGGATCTTTCAACCTTACTGACCCAGGCTGTTGCAGCAAGGTGAGAATAGGTTGACATGACCTTTCCGAAATCCACGTAGGAGCAGTGTCACTCAACCTCGCTGTCCACAGATGATGATCTCAAGCAAGCTGGGTGCTGCATATCAGCACCCCGTGTCTTCCTACGGGTCATGGGTCCTGATGACTGAAATCCTGTGGTGAGTAACTGATGTGTTGTTGGGGGAGTCTCCGGTGGGAAAATGGCTGTCTATATTGATGTGGTCTGGACAGCTTTTGAATAATAACTCAATATTAGAAGTTAAGGCTGAAGGGGAAGTTGGGATCACTCAGTTTAGCTATAATTTCTAAGTGTAACATATGCTAAGCCATCTGTAATAAGATAATATATATCATTTATATATATATAAATAATGGAAGCTCTCTAAGATTTCATGTCTATTCCACATGCAGATGCTAGTTTCAGCCTCAGTTCAACTTCAGGTGAAGCTGTGGTTTATCTCTGACTTTTAAAAGCCTGATTGTCTCATTCTTCCATGAGTTTTGGAAAGATGGGCGCTATTCCTGGTGATTTGTAAGATACCCTCCCTCCTAACCACATTATTCTTTCACGATCTGCAAGTTCCTCCACATAATTACAGTCTCAACAAGAAGGAAAGTGTGAGACAGAACCTCGAGCACCTTAAGAAGCAGCTTTTATCTACTTAAACCCATGCACTGAGATCAGTAACACTGCACCTGTGACCCATTTTAGGTTGCAGGCAGCCCAGTGTGATTCCAGCGTGATTCCAGTGGAGCTCCCTGGAATTGCTGTCACAGAGTTCTAAAGAACTTCAGTTTGGAAGCATCCAAACATTTAACTTGAGTCTTGTTGATCTAAACGTAACATTGTAATATTGTTGAATTAAAAATGTTTTCTTATGAGCCATCTAACTGGCTGAGATGCAAATTGTCTTATTCCCTTATTCTCCTGGGCAATTTACATCCACCATAACAGCAAGCCCAGAGGCTGTTTCAGGTTGAAATGAGTTGAAATAAAATATTGTTGTTCAGTTAAAAAATAAACTGAAATGTTTGGTTTGGGTCAAACCAACACAGTGAAGGAAATATTTTGTTTTGATTTTCCCAAAGGAAACCTGAATGCTTTGGGCAAAATTAATTTTTTCTTACCTAAAAAGTCGATCCTGTGGAAACTTAATTTCCCACTAGAGGCAAAAATTCTGGGCAGTATCCGTTAAGCTTTTGTGCTGAAACAATGAATGGCCTCTGACGTTTGAAGGAGGAACTCTGCAGCCTTATTTAATGAAACCTCTATAAAAATCTATGTTATATTTTACTGAAACCTGAAGGGACAAGTTCTTCTTGTCTCTCAGCTATAAATATTAACTGTTTATATACTTGACAATAGCTTTTACATCATCAGAAGTCTCTGCATACTTTTGATTTACTAAAATGCATTTGGCTTTAGATATTTTCGTTTCAGCACCGTTAGGAAGCTGGCAGTTTGGTTTCTGAGACAATATTATGCTGTGTTCTGATCATCTAAGCTACAAATTGGCCAGTTTCTCTGTAGGTAAAATTTTATTTCATCCAGACAGACATCAGTGCAAATCCCATGACATAAAGCTCTATATTCCAACATTAGTACCAGAATTTCTTCCAGCAATTTTTTCCCTCACTTTAAACTGCCAAGCAGTAGTGAGCATTTTCCACTTGATTTGCTACAGCTTACTGCTTAAAGATTTACATGCTGCCCACAATTAACACTGATCGTCATCCAAACCTGTATCACCTCAGCTGTTATCCGGTGAAATAATATATTTTTAATGGGGTGAGGAAAACCATACACCATATTGCAAAGGTGGCATTGTGAGAACTTTCTGCCAAGCCAGCATTATCTGTGGGGAGTCTTACATGTCTGTTAAAAACTGTTTCATCCTTTCAATAGACAATGCAGAAGAAGGTGGGTGCAATCCATCCTTCCTTCCTTTACCCTCCTCCAAAAACTTCCATTACTTTGTAAAAGATGACAATGACTTTTTTTTTCCTCCCTATATTCACTTTTGGTGTTTACTTGTTATTTTAGATCCTGCAGTATTCAAATTAGACTTTTTTCCCTCTCAAGGTCAGTACAATACTACAAAAGGAAAACAAAAACCTTTTCATTTTTTGTGTTTCAGGCAATGATTTGTCTGTATTTCTCTGGGCTTTTTTTGTTTGTTTTTCTAGTTTGTCTAGTAGCACATAAGCAGAAAAGCGAGAGTAAGATGAATCTATGAGGACATTGCTACATTTCTAGTTTGACATTGATGGATGGAGAAGCATTAAAAAAAAAAAAAATCAATATTGAATCCGAAGAGGTGGGTCACCTCTGCTGGTTTAGCAGCATTATGTGGTGGCAGGGAGTAACCCAAATATGTTGTACTTCCTATCTCCTTAGAAGTTCATGGATTCGGCAGCATACAGCAGACAGTAACAGAGATCTGTGAAATACAAGGGCACCTGCCAGACCAGCAGCAGTTAAGACTACAAATATTTTTTCTCTGCATACCTTTCTTGCTCTTTAAATATGGCAGAACCAAATAGCTGCAGCCCTGAAGATGATCTTAAATAAATAAATATAGCTGCTATTTGTTACAGCTCTCTATTAAAACTGGCAGGTGAGTGCTGTTATGTTTTCCCTCTTTTATTCCTGGGATAGCACATTTTCCAACTTGTTAAGTTACAGTATGTAATTTATAACTATCAAAGTGGAAACCATTATGCAGCGCACGAATTAGCATTGGTATGAATGTCTATTATTGAATGCATGCTATATTTCTAGAAATACACAGTTACTCCTCCTTGGCAAACCTAGGATTTTTGCTATCAGGTTTTTTTAAAATTATATTTAACTGATTAGAACAGCTTTCATGGATGCATACAAGAGTTCTGTATAGGACAGTCCCCAATAGATCTAATTTTGTACAAATTAGGCAAACTTGTCACCTTTACGTAAGCATAGTCCAGCGTTGCATCAAGCTTGTTTGGGCAATGTGGACTGACAAGAAGGCACAAACTTGTAACAAGGACACACTGACCAATTGAGTCCTTAAATATTAGCCATGATACTGTTGAGTGTGGCTTGTCAATGTTGTTAGTCAGCATTATAGGCTGGGACCCAGTCTGTCTATTTAAGGTAGCTGTCCAGCTAAATTGTAGGTGCATAGAAAAACAGTTGCCTTAATGGAAAGGTCATTGAGTTTCTTCATGGAGAGTCAATGGAAAAGCTTCCATTGATTCTGCGGCAGTAAATTTAGGGGCACTCATTCACCAGACGACTGTGCTGGGTCCCACCCTTTAATCATTTCACGTGAGATGGAAATTCACGTATCAAGCTACAAATTGTATCTTCATAGATTCTAGCTCTTGAAACAGTGAAAGCAGAGACAGATCTGCAAAATATATTAAAAGAGATGTGTTACTTCCAGGTGTATAAATAGTTTTTTACATCTAGATGCAGCACTGTCTGAGCTAGTCAACTCAGCCCAACTGACTGAGACTTTGCTGTTACTTCCAATGGTTTAAATGCTGTGTTTCTTGCACAATAGTTTTACTATAGGTTAAGGTGTTTTAGAGGAAATGTAGTGTCTCTTTGGTGCAGTGGTGCAGCTAATTCCCTTCTTCTTTTTCAGTTGCAGTTGGTGAATAGGTACTCACTACAGACCCTGTAAAATTCTGCTGTGAAGGTCCTGCGGAGACTTCAAAAACTTGATTTGTAAAAGAAGCTGTTATTATTTATCTAGTTTAATAGACACTGCTTTATCTGTTCTCTATCACTGGAATCCAGATGTTTTTCTTTAGAATACTTGAGGCTCTCAAAACTGTTTATTTAAAGCATTGAATCACTTAAGGAAACAAGTAGGATGCTACTAAAAGCTAAAATCTTTTTCCAGCGGGGTTTAATATCTCTTCAAACATCTTGGCTTTCATTTTCTTCCTACTCATTTTTGAGTCCGCCAAGGATCCAACTATCAAGTTTTCTATCAATTTCCACCAGGGATGCAAGTACTGCATGCTGGGGTACAAGTGGAGAACCTGTTCTCTTTATGTAGTGCAATTTATACCTTTCCACAATCCAACATATGGCTGAACACCACTGTACTGTGGAGTCTAACAGAAGACTGACTTAGCTTATAATCTTTTAGGAAAATCTACACTCACTGGGCATCTCCATATCTTACACACAAACATGGGCTACAGCAGAGCATAAGAGCTGTGTGGGGCATGCACAGGAATCCCTGAGGGCACCTCTGATCTGAATGTTAAATGAGCTTTATTGAAATATCTCTTTGAAATGAACTGAGCCTGATGTCTCCCTTGTACTAGAATATGTTTTCTTAATGATGCTTCCTTGAAAGCTGTTGATGAGAGGCAAGAATGAGGGAACAGTCATTACCATTAAGGGTATTAAAGTGCTGAATGGTAAAAGTTATTACCTTACTTCCAACCACAAGTTTTTATAATGTCTGCTAATACAATACAGAGCACTGCAACTTTTCCGTGGTATACGCAGAGTCACTGAACTGATGCATAGATCACCATCTTGTACACCCATAAATCCCAGTTAGCTGCTCTGGCCATATGTGAGTAAGTCCTGAGAGACATGCTGGCATGACTCTCTGCAAGTAAAACATATATGTCTAGGCACAGGACTAGGTCTAGGGCAGATCAGAGTACTTCCCACAGCATATCTGTCCTTGATGAGGATGTCTGTATATTGTGTAGCCTTGGCAGCTATCCTGTACATGTTCTGGTAAGATACCATCAAGGAAAAACTTCACGAAGATTGCCAGTGCTACTGCAGCAAGGGTGGGAAGGTGCATGAGCACCCTTGAGCTGCCCACAGGATGGATGTGAGGCACCCAGGAGAACCCCCTGGGCTGGCAGCGTTCCCTGGGATGTGCTGACAGATACAGAGTGGTGATAACCCCAGCACTCCAGTGTCTAACTGGGTCCCGTACCACAGCTCTCACATGGAGAGCAAAGGCACGGGCAAAATGAAAGGCACTTATAAATGCAATGTGAAGGCAGATGTTCAGCGTGATAAGTAGGAAGGACAACACAAGCAGGGGCTGCTACTCCTGTGAGTAGCAGGACCTGCAGAATATAAAGTGAGGGGTGTATAGGGTAATGGAGGAGGATTTGATGTTTGGTGGGTGAAGGGAAGAAAGAGAAGTGAAAGAACATCTATCTGTCAGTTGTCACAGAATCACCAAATGGTAGGGTTTGGAAGGGACCTCTGGAGATCATCTGGTCCAACCACCTGCTAAAGCAGATTCATTTAGATGAGGATGCACAGGATCACTTCCAGGCAGGTTTTGAAAGTCTCCAGAGGAGACTCCACAACTTCTCTGAGCAGCCTGTTCCAGTGCTCTTTCACCCTCAGAGGAAAGAAGTTTTTACTCATGTTTAGGTGGAGCTTCCTATGTTCCACTTAGTGCCTGTTGCCCCTTCTCCTATCACTGGGCACTACTGAAAAGTGACCGTTCCCATTCTCTTGACACCCATCCTTCAAATATTTATAAGCATTGATGAGATCCCCTCTCAGTCTTGTCTTCTCCAGACTAAATTGCCCCAGAGTCTCTCAGTCTTTCCTCACAAGAGAGGTGTTCCAGTCCCCTAATCATCTTTGTAGCCCTCCACTGGAGTCTCTCCAGTAGTTCTCTGAAATTATGTATGGCTCTGGTATGCAGATTCGTAGGAGTCAGATATTAGGTATGCAGTCAAAAACTCCCTTCCATGTCCTGTGGCCATCTAGATTGCTTTGTAAGCCTAGGGCTCACCCTTTCCTACATCCATGGTTTGAAATTTGTTACTTCAAATGCAAAAACTCACAAAGTAAAAAAACCACCAAGATTGTATCTCTGTCCAAAAGAGTCTTTAGAGTCCTGAAGGGCTCTCTTGGAAGCTTTAATCCTTTCTTGACTTTCATACACTGTGAAGTCCTTATTTTAATACCCTTTTAATCCTTCAGTATTTCTTAGACTCCTTTATCTCCATTTGTTTGTCAGGCATGCTGTAGAAACAAAAACCTCTCCAAGCAACTTAGGCCCATGTCCCTGTTTGGACTAAGAAAAGGAGAACTTGGCAGAGGAGCACAGTATCTTTTAAACCACTGGTAAATCAATGTAGATGGAAAATCTCCTGTTTTCACTCCAGCCTGTTTCCAGGTGTGGGAGGGAAACATCTTATCTGAGCCAGGTTCTACACTGGAGCAGGATCTGGTCCAGAGGGATCTTTTTTCTGCCATTTCCCAAGGTGCTGTGCCAGTATGTTTTCCTGTCTCAGACTGACTTTCAATACCTCTGAAAATCCAGTAGAAAGTCTGAGATATAACAGTGGAGAACATGCCTTAGTAAAGGAAGGCGTGGAACAGTCAGGTGAGCTTTCAGCAGAAACTGCGTGTAGGCAAGAAGTCCTAATTAGTTGCACAGGTCCTAATAGGGAGCAAATTCAAAATAGGGATTCGTGATCTTTTGTCTGCAGAGGCAGGATCCTTGTGCTGCTGCAAGTCCCACTGCAATCTGCTTGGCAGAGATTAGAGGCTGCGTGGTTATATGTGCCTGCTTTTATTTATAGAGAGCTTTTGCACTGCACAATGCACAGGAGAAAAGGCAGTGGGGAAAGAGCATCTCCTTTCCTGGTTCCCTTGTAGGAAGAGTTATTATGAACACAACTCATTTATCAGCACTGTATGGTTTATTACGGTCATGAGTTGTGCATAAGGCAGTTTGGAAGTGAAAGAGGCAGAAATACCTACAGCATGTTGACTTTGGAGAGACACTTCTGTTATAAGAAGGTCCTTTCTGTCATTTGTGCCTTATAACTTGTCCTCAAGAAACACACTGAGTGAGCAAGAGATATCAAACTGTTCTGTGGTGCTGGAAAATTTCAAGGCTATGAGACATACCTGGCACTTGTTGGACAGAATCAATACATTACACAGGAGAGCTGCTAGCATTGCACTGAATTGCAACTTTGATTGTCTGTGTGTAGTGTTTAGTGTAATGCGTGGCATTAAAATGCAAGATTCAAGCCAGAAGTTCGCCTTTCGAAGTAAATTTGGCATCTACCCAAATGCCTGCCAAGGGTTGAGCCTTGTATTATTTTCTAATGGTCGAAACCCTTGGGCCTTGCCAGCCTGGCAGAGTCCAAGTCCGAAGTCAAGGGCTGCTCAGCAAATGCATTTTTCCTGTAAATATGCGCTTAAATATCAGGCCATGTAACTGGTGCATCCGGCTTGAATGATCCTGTGCCAGCGATAGGTGAACAAAGAAAATAGTGTGATCCAAGAATAATACAGGAAGACTTCATAAAAGCAAGATGTTCTTTTTCCTAACAGTGAATTCTCTGAAACCAACAGTGTTCCCACTAATGTCAAGTTAATGGAGAATCAAGTCCCTCACAAAATGTAAGGTAGAGAATGTGGGGTAGAAGTTCCTACACTGAAATGTGTGAAATATCTCAGTGACTCTAAATACTAAAAAGGAGAGATACAGGCCTGTTTTGCAGACTACACTCTGCAAAGTGCCTTCTGGCATGGGGATACAAAACTTACTGGGACTTGTAGGTGGTTCTCCAAAATAAACAAATCAGTGCTATGCACCTCAATGTTCAGACAACGGCAAATATATTACTGCAGAGAATTACAGAAACTAGAAATCATCCTGGTGCTTTAGAAAGGCCATCCTAGGAGGCCCTGAGCTTCAGGAAAATGCAGATGTGAAGCTGGAGAGTGGTGCACCCTTCCTGCCTATAGCTATCTGGGGTGGGGCTCACCATTTCCCCATCCTGCCTGCTGCTGTTTAGATACGTTGTTCCAAGTTCTCATAACATCCCCGGCATCCATGTGTGTTGGCAAGGGAGAGCAGTTAGTTCTGTGATGTCCAAACCAACCACCAAATCACCACCTGAAGTCTGTTTGGTATGTCCCTCCCCAGCTGCTGGGATGAGCTGCTGGTCTAGGTTCACATACAAGGTATAGCTGCTTACTTTCATGATGCTTACACCCTGTGTCGCTATCTCATGCGTGCTCCTGATAAAGAACAGGAATAAGCCATTAGATTCAAAATTTGAAAACTGGGAACACTCCAGGGTGTATCATCAACTGGAGAAAAATTCCGTCATTAAACAGCTACTACAACATCCACCTTATTTGTGCCTCAAACTCAAATGCATTAAACTTAATTATACAGTAATATAACTCTAGGACAGATTTAATATATTGGGATAAGAAAAACTTTAAAAAAACCTCTCCTTCATTAATAATTGAAGCGGTGCTTGTGCTGGCAACAGAGGAAAGCGAAGTGGTGCCAGCTTGTGGGACACAGTGCAAAGAAGCAATCTTCAACTCTTTTGATAAATGCATACAAATCTTGAATTTGTGGTCATTGAACATGGAGTTAACAGATGGAAAAAACCGTTAGGTCATCTATTGCATGTCCTTGGCAGCACAGGACTGCTGCCAGCAGTGTGCTTCTGTCGAATAAATCTATTTCTCCACACCCCATACAATGGGACACCCACTTTCTAGTGTATCTTCTTAAGTAAAGACTTTTTTGTTTTTTTCTCCTCCACAATGGGCAGTTTAAATTCACATGGTGATTTCATCCACTGTTCCTAATTGCATGCTTTCTGCTGAAGGAGGTAACTCCCCTTGGTGTTCAGACCCTTCAAATATTGATAAGAAAATCACTGTGTCCCTTTTGTTTTGCAGATGTGTTTAAGCCCAGTTCTGTGAGTATTTAGCTTTTTAAATTTTTATTCCTGCAGCCCCCACGTCCTTTTTGCTGCTTTGCTTTTATGATTTCTCACTGTGTATACATCTTGACATTTCAGCTTTGATGGGAATACAGCAGTCAGGACAGGTTTGCCAAACCCTTGCATCCGAAGTGGAGGATAATTACTTCTATTGTTCTTCCATTTTACAATTGAAGATAGACCATTTGCTTTTGCTTTGACTCTTCCCACCACCTTCTGGGCTGGAACAGATTGTCCCTTCCAGT
This sequence comes from Todus mexicanus, assembly GCA_013389965.1. Taxonomy (NCBI): domain Eukaryota; kingdom Metazoa; phylum Chordata; class Aves; order Coraciiformes; family Todidae; genus Todus; species Todus mexicanus. Next base: position 7,214 of record WEIS01023033.1, on the reverse strand, counting down.
TCAATATCAGCCACATTCAGTCCTCAAAATTGTGTTTGCAGCTTTTTTCCTTAAAAATGGGGGAAAAAAGAACAGGAAAAAAGAGGAAGTGAATTAGAAGCTTTTGCCCTTCCCATTTCACAGCTGTTTCATTTCAGCATTAACCCTGTCAGTGCTAAAAATATTTGGGGAAAGTCAGGCATGAGAGGAGTCTGGTGATAGGCAAAAGGGATAAAGCAAGGCAAATGCTTAGGAGGACTGGTGAGCGTCAGTGGGCAAAAAGGCCCTTTTATGCAGGTAACTGCAGAGAGTATAGTGAGGATTAGACTGGGAGGTTGAACTGGAGAGGCCAAATAGGCAGGAGGAGATATGGTACTGGCAGCTGATGGGATAAAGGGATAGTAGGGAAGAGGGAAGTGGTGCAGTGCTGCTGTCAACTAAGTTTATGGCATCCTGGATGTGTAGGGTGAGAAAAGCAGACTTCATGGCACACAGTTAACAGGGGATGGCTGGATATGTTACCTCAAAAAAGAGCTAATGCTCTGCGAAAACCTTCTTTACTGGCAGTATGTCTTGGTAAAGGATGATGTGGCATGATAAGATGGAGCAGAGCGAATAGGCATTAAGATGGAAAAGTGTTCTACCAGCATGTGCTTGATGTAGCGGGGCACTGTAACAAAGAAGGCTGGCAGAGGTAAGAGCTTTAATGTAAAACTCCCCTCAGGGGAGCAAGAGGACCCCAAACTTTAGGAGGAATTTCTATTCAAAGATTCCTTTTTTAGTTGAATCTCTTGTGAAGGATTCCTCTTTTGTCTTACAGCACTAAAAGGGAAATATTCTATTACAGAAACATCCTATCAGAGAAGCCCAGGCATGTGCATCTAATGCAGTAGGAGCAGTGAAAACAACCTCATCTTCATGGATCCTGCCTGTTCCTTCAGGATGACAGGTATTCTGAATAATATTTGCAGTTGCAATTAGCATAAGGAAGCTTTATATATCAGTTGGGTTTGAATTTAGCTCCATAATGCTTAATGGTCACAGTAATTTCCCAGGAGGTGACAGGCAGAGAAGCATCAAGCAACCTACTGGGGTTTGCAAGGAACCCAATGGAACACATTAGCATGTAAAAATGATGATTGTTTTGTTTTGTTCTCTTTCCGAGCAATTTTTACACATTTCTTTAGCTGCCTTCTTATTCATAGAGGTTTAGCCACATTACTGCTTTTTTTCTTCCTTAAATGTGCAATCCATTTTCTTGACGGAAATAGCCTCCAGCAACCAAGTCTTAAGCAAGCTTGACCCTTCCTATTTTAAGTCTTTGGCACTGTCACACCCTCAAGTATCCAGGGCAAAAAGTGAATATAATTTCCCAAAGCATGATGATAGATATTCCCAAACACCAAGAGAGTCTAAAGTAGGAAGTTCCTTTTTTTAATTACTTGATGACCTGGTTTTTTAGTCATAGTGCTGTCAACATCCCTTGTTCTAGCTGCATGTACCTGGGCAGGATTTTGGACAGCATAAGCCTTCTCTTTTTGCAAGATCCTTGGTATTCACAGTCCAGATGGAATTTCCATGGTATATGAATGGGCATTTTCATATAGGTTAACTGCATGCCTGCTTGAGCACACGAACAAGGGGTTGGGCAGTTTCTTCTGTCAAAGTCAAGAGTCTGGGAATGATTGCTGTGAACCAGCAAATATTCCTTCTTTGGGGCAGGAAAATATATGTGCTTACCCTGTCCTATACATACAAATACATGATCAAAACAAAGCCAGACAGCCCCTGAATGTCATTCTGACAGCTTGTTTATACCCCAGCACGTCAAGAAATGTTGAACTGTTCTTGTCTTGTGGGAAGAAAAGTGAATCTCTGCCTGGGCAGACTTACAGGGCAGATTTTGCCTAAGGGATGCCTGGCCAGTGGCACATTCTTACCTATATTTGAAGCAACTGCTGATCTCAGCCTGATCAGTATGTTTTTTAAGTTACCGAATGTGTTTTTCTTGCAGAAGTCTGTGCATTTAGCCACCCTAACTTTGACTCCGTCATTGATTCACCTGCCATGCTGGATTTCTGACTGCACGTACTCTCTGCCACAGAAGGGTTTTGAGAAATTGCTTCTGAAAACTCATCTGAAATTGCAAGGAGTCCCATGTCTCTGCTTCCCCGATTTCTTTACAAAATATATTAGATCTGGTACTACGTTTTACAAGCCGCACTGGAACAGCTTTATAGTCTAAGTTTTGTCTTAAATAAAATTTTAAAAAATCCCCTTTTTCTTTGAAAAAAAAAAAATCTCTTTTCTCGTTTAAGATGAGGAGTAAATCTTCTGTCTCCAGCGGCGACTGGTCAAGCTACAGAGATCTGATAGTAACAGAGTACATTTTTCCGCCTGAAGATTTATTTGGGAGGTAACCACTTTAACTGGTATCTGCTTCTGAGGATTTAAAATTCCCAGTCACTTCATTCTATCTTATCCTGATCTGAAGAATGGCAGATCAGCAGACAGAAGCCAGGCTAGGAAGAGGCAAGACCTTCAGCTGTGTCTACATTTAGGGGCTTCAGGGCCAAACCTCACGGGACAGATTTTTTTTGCCCCTCTCTCCCCACCCTCTCCCCCCTCAGTGATAAGATAGGCAGGGGAAGTAATGGGCAAACAAAAGGGGCTTGTGTGGAATTGGAAGTTAAGAATGTCATTTTAACAGATAACAAAAGATATTAAGGGGAAAGGGGATGTACAGAAAGGTTGAGGGAAGGTACATAACCCAATCTTGGATGGCGATGGATTTTCCCCACAACATGTGGATGCAGGCCCCACCACCCCTGGGCTGAGGGTCCAGCAGCTCCAGCACGATGCACGAGCAGGAAAAGAAAAGGGCTGACAGACCTTCCTGCCGCCTTTAAATAAGGGAAGGCAGGAAAAGGAAAGGAGTGCATGACCCTCTGACCCCACAGGGTCCTAGGGTTACTACCTGTTCCTCTTTTAACCCTTAAACCACAACAAGCTGTGACCTGTTTTGTCTACAGCCTTGGAAAGAGAGGTACCACCTCATACTCTCCCCGTAGTGGTATTAGCCAAGTAGTGACCCACCCTGAAAGCCTTATAGGGATGATGGTGCTGCTGGTGAGGAAGCACAGAGGAGGACACAAGGCACTGAGAAACAGCAGAGATAAAACACCAAGCATCCCCCGAGAGAGGACAGGTTGAGGGCATGCAATCTGAGGAGGACTTACTGTAAGAGGTGAAGTACTGACGGGCTTATCCTTGCTGGATATTTGAAGCAAAGGCACAGTGAAGCAATTTTCGCTAAGCAAATCCAGCATGGGAATCAAGGGCCTAGACAGGACTGCTTGAATTTTCATCTGTGTAAAAGGCTGGTTCTCCAAAGCCTCTTCTTACTGTAAGTGAAAGTAGGATAGGAATCGTGTATAGATTTGAGGGCTGGTAGTTTTTTCACCCTGATTTCACTGAAATTCTTGGGGACGTGTGTCGTTTCCATTTCTACCTGGTGAAGCGGTGTAGAGTGAAGGTATCCCTCTGCAGACATACACTACTTTGGTGTTACTCTACAATTGCAACGAAACATACCAGGGCTCCAAAAAAGCAACAACTAAGTGTAGGGGCTTTGCGCAACAGGAAAGTTTTAATTCAGTTGGTTAGTAGTGAAGATATTCAAGAAGGGAGTATTTGTAGAATTCTACACTATAGAAATCAAATTAGCAAATTCTAAGCAAGGAAAAGTGTGGAACAGAGATAGGTTGAAGCCAAGAGGTAGTTTTTCTTTCCACTATCTTACCTCCTTCACTTTCTGGAGAAAAATTCCACAGGGAAGCTTACGAATGAGGATTTTAGAAATTACATAGGTGACAGCAAACATTTTGCACTGAATTAGACTCAGTGACCTGAGAGGTATTTTTTCTCATTTCTAGCATCCAGATCTAACTCTGGCAGTCTATAATATGGCAACAAACTCCTAAATCCTGATGTAGTTGTTACTTGTACAGTCACAGTGAAACTTATTCAAAACAATATTGGTCTGAGGAAACACTGAGAATACCAATGCCTAATATTTCCTCCTTCATCAAAAATGAATGCTGAATTCAAAATAAATGTACCAGTTACAGTACAATTTATAAAAAACTCAAGTATGGTCAGTGTCATACTGGTTTGGTAACGCACATGCCTAAATCAGCTGTATTTTGTGCAACTCCATATCCTTATTTTCCAATTAAGTCCTTCACAGTTTGTAGCATTTCCAGCTAAAATATCATCCTAACACTGCTGTTGCCAAATGATTTTGTGATGTTACACTTTTCATATTAAGCTAAATTAGCAGTAGGAGCCAGGCATTGAAATTACAGCACATATCTTTGTCACAGAGTGTGAAGTTGCTTGATTGAAACAATTTCTTATTTAGCCACAGTGGGCAGCTCATAAGCTGTTCAGGGTTTTGCACGTGGGAAAAATGCAAAGGGATTTAGGACTCAAAAAAGATGGCCATACCCTCATGCAGCATATAATGGCATTGTCAGTGGAGCATGCAGCCGTGATCTGATTGGGGAAGGAGACATATAAGACTCAATAAGTTAATCACTGCAGGTTCATTTTCTGTCACAAACAGAGAGAGGATGGTGTGGTATCAGAATTCACAGTATCTTGGAAAATTCACTGCCTGGCCATAACTCTTGGGACTTCAGCAGAACTAACCTGAATTGCACAAGATCATATCTTCACCTTAAGTGATAATCCATTACATAATTAGTCATTGATATAAGATATCTATTACAGCTGTTTGGAAATGAAAATGTTCTTTAGAAAAATACTGAAATTTTGTTGGAAAAAAGCAATATATATTTGATTAAGATCAAGAAGGTTTTTTCCTCAGCATCTGGAAGTGCTTGAAAGAGAGAAAACATTTCTGCAGAAAGGTTTTGTTTAATAAACCCCATAATTTTTCCATTTCTGCAAAGTGTGAATGGAAAACACTACATGAGTACCAGTGTTTGGCTGTGAATGATCTTGTCAGACTTCTATATGAGCAGAACCACAACCTCCCTTTCCTCCAGGGTCTTTGCTCAGGAACAGGCAATGAGAACACAGCTGAGGACTTCGTATGCAACAGCACACACATATTTCTACCCATGAGAGCAGATAGCATTTACCTCCAAAAATGTGCTCTTAAGCACGAGGCTTAAAACAACATTTACCGCTTCTTTCTTTACTCGCCTCCGAAGCCATTTCATTTGTGTACATTCACATCTAGGCTGATTTTTGTTTTAGAGGGAAGGCTTTATAGCTGTAATCCTCAGGGGCTCAGGACCTCGCAACAGGTAATAAAATAATTTTTTTCACCTTTTAAATATTATACCAAGTACTGCTGAGCAATTAAGGCAATAAATCTATGTAAACTGAATGTATAATTCCTCTTAGGAATATAAATATGAGAAAATTAAATGTCAACATCTACCTTGGTGTTTACAAATGCAGCCATAGAATGTGGATTCATTGCTTTACCTGAATTCCAATTTTGCATATATTGCTGTTAGAGGGACCATACTTTTTCACTTTTTATTTATTTATTTATTTCCAAATGAGTTCAGATGCGTAATCTCTTTTGTAGCACTGAATGTTCCACTTGTGAGGGACTTTCTCTGATGCTGTTTACTGCTGATCCTGTAGAAGCAGGTGCAAAAACTAATTACATGGGTTTATGAGAAACACGGTGTCAAAGACAGAGTCTCAGACATGTGAGACTTTATGGCTATTCCCAGCTCCAGCACTGGGCAGCCTGGGCGATACCATTTCACTTCTTTGTGTTCTGTTTCTTTTCACAATGTTTCTTGTGTTGTTAAAGTTAACAACTTGTAGAGGCAAGAACTACGTCCTATTCTACTTTCATATTGCCCCTGGTGCCATGAGGGAACCACGTGCTCAAACCCAGACTCAGCTGAGGCTTATACATGGTACATAAGTGTAAACACTAATAATACACATTGCCCACTCCTGTCTGCTTGTGCATTGGGAAGGAAAGTGGGGAGCAAGCAAGAGCATTTTTTGTATTAAGGCACCATCTAGAATCTTCTACTGTTTGGAACTGAGACTATGCACTTCCCTAATGACCCAAGAATTCACTGCAACTAAAAAAGATAAAGAAAAATAATCTTATTTTAGAACAACCCAGTCTGGTTCTTCTTTACTGTTTTACTGAATTTACTTGACTTGGCACAGCGAAGGGGCTGACAACACTTCTGTGGACATTACTTCTGTCTCGTCTACCAGCCTATGCTCAGGTGGATCAAGTGTCACAGTTGCATGATGAGTCTGACAAGAGTATTTCCTCAACAAAATGTGAAATGGTTCCCCTGTGATAGATTTTTTTTCTTGACTGTTGAAAATACAACCTGATGATCAAGTTGGTGTCAGACTAATTAACATTTCCATCGCTAAAAAATATGTTAAAAAGTGGAGAATTTCATCTTAACATTCTATTTTCTTGTATTTTTATGTTACTAAAATAATAAAACTGCAGTGGATGCCTCTGTCTCAGACTGACATCCTCAGAGAGGAATAACCTTGCTTCCGATGGTAGCTGAAATGCAAGCAGTAAAAACATCTGTGAAGCAAAGCCAATAACCCTCCTTTCTTGAGTTTCAGAACAGTTGATTCATTCAAATCCAATTAAAAGAATAACTCTGTGAATTAATTGAATTGCCCTTCCACTAAAGTTGAGGCTTAAATAATTTGCTGCATTTGACAGAAAAGCAAAATAACTTTTATTGAATAAAGGGTGAACTGAAACAGTTTCTGCCTTTGAGGTAAGATGGGAATTGAGTGCTCAGCTCAGATTAAATAATAAACTTGACTATTTCCCTGTGGTTTTTTGATGAGTTCATCTGGACTTGCAAGTACTT
>WEIS01023032.1:699-29295 GCA_013389965.1 Todus mexicanus | reverse complement strand
TGATTGGTGGGGGATCCCTGGGCGGGCTGTGCGATTGGCGGGGATCCCTGGACAGGGTGTGTGATTGGCGGAGATCCCGGGACGGGCTGTGTGTATTGGCGAGGATCCCTGGACAGGGTGTGTGATTGGCGGAGATCCCGGGACGGGCTGTGTGTATTGGCGAGGATCCCTGGACAGGGTGTGTGATTGGTGGGAATCCCTGGGTGGGCTGTGTGATTGGAGGGGATCCCGGGACGAGCTGTGTGATTGGTGGAGATCCCTGGACAGGGCATGTGATTGGTGGGGATCCCTGGGCAGAGGGGTGGCAGTGCAGGGCAGGCCGGCAGTGCGGTGCCCGCGGTGTCCCCACTGCCCCAGGAAAGGGGGTGAGCTCCAGAGGAGAGCCCTGGGGGGCAGTGGGGAGATGCGAGCCATGGCCACGGCTGGAGGCAGGCACAGGGCAGGGAGGTGCTGAGGAAGCTGCTCATAAACCGGCCGTGGGGCTGGGCAGGGCTCCCAAGGCGAGGCAAGGGCCACCAGCAGCTTTAAGTCCTGGCCCCTTCTGGGTTGCAGTCCTCAACGGGAGGTTTGGGGTGCAGCCATGGAACCAAGATAGCGTCCCTGGAAAGGACCCGGCAGCCCACTCAGCTCCAGCAGATACCGGGATCTGAAGAAAACAAGCACGCTCGATATAGCTCAGCAAAACGATGGCATTCTTTAAAAATGCAAAATCCCGAAAGTGATGACAACAAAGATGTGTGTGTCAGTCTTTCTTGGGGCAGAACAACACTCATTCGAACTTTGGACATTGGTAACGGGCTACTAACTTTCAAGAGCTCAGAGCTTGAGTATCTGATGCTCTGTTTGATTCAGTTTGGCAGCAGCAGGAAGACCGCTCCGGCCCAGAAGGAAGCCGTGGCCTGCCGGACTAGCGTAGCGTCAGTGTGAAACCTCTTCTTTGAACTAGTACGAGTTGGGCTTTGTACATTTTTCCCTTGTGGGCAGACCCGCCCAGCCACGCACTCCCGCCTGCTGCAGTTGCCAAGATGTGGCTGAAGGCTCCAGAGCACACAAATAGATGACCAAATCCAGGAGCACAGACAGTACAGACTAAGCCTCTCCCTTACCCGTAAGATCATGCAACGATAATGAAAAAAACCACCCACTTCTGGTCAGAGTTTCTTCTAGTGTCCTGAGCCTATTAATGCAGTTTTAAGATGTTACTCTTTCAGAAAGAAACATAAAACCTAGAAGAAAGCAAGAGGAGGAGAAAAAGAAGAGGCATTTAGATCTATTAACGTTACCAGGGGAAGAAAGAAAACAACAACAAAATTCACTGCAAACCCAGCTGCACCCCTAGATTCAGCAGCATCCATATCAATGTACTTTTAGCCATAGTAGATAGGGGCACAATGTGGACAGTGACAAGAAGATAATTCATTATTTAAAAAGAAAAGACAAATAATCTGTGTGTTTTTCATTATGCACAAAGGCAACCTAAAATGTCATTAGCTCCCTTTCCTTTCCTTTCCTTTCCTTTCCTTTCCTTTCCTTTCCTTTCCTTTCCTTTCCTTTCCTTTCCTCTCTCCCTTTCCTTTCCTTTCCTTTCCTTTCTCTTCCAGGTGCCTTTTACATTTGAAATATTGAAACGAAAACCAACCCCAAATCTGTGTTTGCTCATTCTACCGGGATTTTCTTCAGCTAAGGGCTTGAGGTGATTCAGCTGCTCGCGGCTGCAGCTGTTGCCTCCTGCAGGGTGGCCCATGCTGCTGAAGCCGCCTTTCACTGCCCAGCAAAGGAAAGCAAATTTTTCCCTTGTAATTGATGTATTTTTAATTTCTAAAAAATTATGAGTATCATCAGCACAGACAACACATGCTTTTTGCGGTAAGACCTCCCTACTAATTCCGTTCCCTGTAACCCACAGAAAACAAAACAATCATTGACAGGTCATGTTTATCTGGGCCTCGGCAGACTGAAATGGTTTCAGTTTACCACGACATGTATGTAGCCCTTGAATTGAATTCATTTGGCTGTCTGATTCCAGCCCTTCAAGACTTCCTGGCTTCTGTACATGCAACATGACTTCTTTGTAGTAGCTTTTTTTATCCAGTATCCCTACCTTTCAGTATTTTTACTTTCATATATATTTTTAACAGATTGTAACAATGGAAAACCTTAAACCTGGATCTGGTCTGGAAACCTGCCTATCTCCAGTATAATTTTTGTTGTTCTGTCTCGGTGTATTTGTTTGAATAAATTCAGTTTCTCAAGTTGCTTAAGTCAAGCAGCTTTAATACAGGCGAGCAATTCTCTTTGTTGCTTTGAAGTAGAATTATTCTGCTTTTCAGAACTGAATTATTCAAGACCTTCAAAGCACCATTTTTTTTGAGTGCAGTCTCAGTCGCTTGGGCAGGTGTTTCCCCAGTTTGCTTGCCAGTCAAAGCACCACGGCAGTTTCATTTTGAACAGGACCAAGACCATTTGGTGGTTTACTTCATGTTCTCTTTCGTGACACCTGAAAATGAAGGTTTCCACTTCATGGTTAGGATGTGAGCATAGGTACATCAGAGTCCTACAGCAACTTGCAACTGAGCGGCAAAGCAAATTGGTAGCAAGTGAACCAAAGAACAGCTCCGAAACGCAACTTGCTGTGGGTCGGTAGGTAGTGTGTGTGTGTTTGTACGCCAGGGAGCCAAGGGTGAGAGCAAAGCAGGCAGGGCAGGGCCCTCTCTGATGTGCGCACGTTCTGAGCGAGGTGGGCAGGACAAGGTCCTGTGGCAGCAAATGGGGTCAGCCAGATCACTGGGCATGTCTTCAGCAGTGAAACAAGTTCAAGGTTTTCAAGTTGGAAAACTCAGTCGGGGTTAGGGTCCAGATCAACAGGGAGCACGGCCAGGTTCAGGGCAGCTGCTAGAGGGCACGAGGGGTGAGAGCCTCAGCTGAAAGGTACTGGCAAGCAGAGTGGGAGCCCCAGCAGGGCCTGGCAGTGCAGCTTCCCCCGACAGCTCGTGTCAAGGCCAGACACCCATGACTGGTGTCTAAGCAGGTGCGGAGCTGGCACCCGACAGCCCAGGCTGGGTGGAGGGGAGAATATCCTCTGTGCTCTGACAGGGTACGCACAGGCACTTGGGCAGACTCACCAAATGGCTGCATATACCCTTCTGTGAGATAAGCACGAAAAATGAAGGTCCTTACAAAATGCAATGGCCAGAAGGGTATAGGATTTTTTGCCAAGAGCAAAAAGTTGCAAAGCAGCGTAGCACACATTACTGACCAGTGAAAATCACTGAGTGGTGCCGCAGACCACGAGCAATGCCCTTGCCTTGCCACATCCTCCTTTTCTCACACGTGCCAGAGCACTCCTGTCCCCCAAGCCCTTATTGCTGCGAGTCAAGATCTCAGCCACTGCCATTACACCAAGCAGCACCAAGCTCTGCCAGCACAGTAACGTCTCAGACTTTGATCTGACTTGATCTTTGTCTGTTCTCAAACACTTTCTCCTGAAGACCCGGTAGCAATTCAACAGTTATTTAAACAGAGTGAGTTGCCATTTCATGCCCTGCTTTTTATAACCAAATAAAATGGATACTGCTGACCTCACTTGACTGGGTTGTCAGCAGGGTTATCAGCCCATCCTGCGGCAGTCAGACCTAGCAGAAGGCATATGGTGTACATCTGTGATTGCAACAGCAGAAAGATGTTTGGGGAAAATAAATATGCCCCTCTTCTCCTAAACAGTGGTATCTGATATCAGTGCCAGAGCTATTTCCAAACTAAGTCAGATAAAGTATCCGATACTGAGCGCCACAGTCACAGGAATCAAACTGAGATCCACGGTGCGACTCTTCACAAGGACTGCTCTCCAATCGCTGTTTCAGGAAAGAAAAGGATATTCCAACTACGCAAAATCCTGAAAGAGGGCTCATTTTTATTGGAATGTTCCTGCTAAAGCAAAATCTGTCTGTGCTGTAGTTGCTCTCTTACCACACACATAGATTTCCATAAACTGGCTGCAAAATGAGCTCAGCTCCTTGGACTGTGTTTCAGGTGTGTAATGCATAACCAAGAGAATTTAAGGCCCTGAACATTTGCAGTATGTCCAAGTCTCATCTTCAGTCAAAACTGAGTGTGCACATGCAACTAAAATCTACCTTTGAACCTTTTCTATTGAATTTCCTTATCTTTCTGTATCTGCAGCCATAATAAAGCATAATTTATTTGCAATGTGTTTCCTTTAACTTCTGAAGCAAAGCAGAGTGCTGAGTGGGTAAGAAGAGGGGAAAAAACCCTTAAGAAATCAGAGCAGGACACCAGAAAGCAAGTACAAAGTAGCCTGGACAAGGATAATGTTTGCATTGGAAGAAATGCAGTTTAAAATCTCCCCGCAGTTAAGGTCCAGCGTGGCATAATGCTCTGGGTGTTGCCTTTGCCACGACTGTTGGGCCTCAGCACCCACCGCACCTGATCATCTTCCTTATCAGGTACTCTGGTACACTTGTGTGCTTTTGTGGCAGCAAATATCACAGTTCTTTCACGGATTAATGGCGCTAACCCTTTCATAAAGATATTTCAGTTCCTCACTCTGCTTATGTGAGTTCTGTTGCAGGGTTCTGGCATTCGCTGTCCTTGCTTTCAGCTCCTGTTGTGCCCTGTTGCCTTCGCTGGCCCTGATAACACTCTGAATCTTCTTGCATCCTTACTGGAAGGAGAAGAAACATGCATTTAAGAGGCAAGCAAACATTGCCAGAACCTCTCAAGTGGTCTCTAGGAACACTGTGGTGGTGAGGAGGGCAGCACAGCTGTCAAAGCAGCGCCAGATACCTACAGAGTACCCAAAACGGGTGAAGTTTGTGGTACTCTTCACCTAAATGTAATAAACAGGTGAAAGATTGGCTCTGTGGATAAATAGCTAAGAAAAGCACTGTACTTTTTTCCAGTTCCTGGAGAAATGGAACTATTTAGTCATGTTTGCTAACCTCGTTACAGAAAGCAAAATGTTCGACTGACCTATTTACCAACATCAACTTCAGCTCCTATCACGATGGGCAGCAGAAAGTAAAACAAGCAGCGCGCAAGTACTCGTGGGCTGTTTGGCTGACTCTTTGAAGCGCCGTAAGCGTCCAGTGGACTTTGTCTGTGTTTGTGACTGAATAGTTCAATTTGGTGTCATTCTGCTCAGTTCTGTGGACGTACACCAAGCACAAATTCTGCCTACATGTGTCTAAAGCATATGTCGAAACCCCACAAAGAGCTGAGGACAGATAAGGAAAGGTGACTGGGAGCACGGATCATCAACATGTTTCACAAGCAAGTTTTCCAGGACCTGAAGAAATATAATACACATGACTCTCTGGGCTATTTAATAACCTCGCATCCAAGGTCAGCTTCCTAGGTCAGCTTTTCAAAATGCTGCCAGTTGGGGAGTGAGTATTGCAAAGCTCCACGTCGTGCCTGCTGGAGCTTTACACGTTCATTGTCTGTGAGAATAAGTTTAGTTTGCATTTTTGCCTGGGAAGCTAATGAATTTAACAGTCACACAGATGACCTACTGGATGGCTACAATGCCACCACATTTTAATGAAGGAATAGGAGGAGGATCAAGGGAAAAATGGCTAAGATAAGAAAGCCATCGGTATCTGGAATTACTGAGAGCATTTAGGGCCGAGAAGTCTCAGTGTTCTTCTGTGTGACAATATACAGGGAAGTGAACTCGTCAGAGAGGAGGCTGAAACTGCACTTCTTCAAAGACTAGACTTTTCTGAATGGAGGAGCCCATGGGTGAGGTGAAGCTCAAGGGCAGCCTTGGCTGTAGTGACCACAAAATGGTGGAAGTCAAGATCCTTAAGGCAACAAAGAGGGTGTGCAGTAAGCTCACTACCTGGATTTCAGGAGAGCAGACTTCGACCTCTTCAGGGATGTGCTTGGAGGGGAAAGAGGCCCAAGAAAGCTGGTCAGTGTTCAAGGACAACCTCCTCCAAGCCCAGGAACGTGTCCCAAAAAAGAAGGCGGCAGGCAAGAATGCCAGGAGGCCTGCTTGGATGAACAAAAGGCTCCTGGGCACACGTAGCTGCAAAAAGAATGTTTATAGAGAGTGGAAGCAAGGACAGATGGCCTGGGAGGAATACAAAGAAGCTGTCAGAGCAGCCAGGGAGCAGTTTGGGAAAGCTAAAGCCTAGATAGAATTCAACGTGGCCAGGGACGTCAAGGGTAACAAGAAACAATTCCACCAGTACATCGGTGATAGAAGGAAGACCAGGGATGATGTGGGCCCTTTCTGGAAGGAAACAGGAAACCTGGTCATGAGGGATATGGAGAAGACCAAGGTCCTCAATGACTTGCTTGCCTCAGTCTTTACCAGCAAGTGCTCCAGCCACACTGCCCAAGGTGCAGAAGGCAAAGGCAGGGACTGGGAGAAGGAAGATCTGTCCACTGTATAAATGAAGATGAGGTTTGAGGCCATCTAAAGAACCTGAAGGTGGACAAGTCCATGGGACCTGACGAGATCCATCCATGGGTCTTGAGGGAAATGGCAGATGGAGTTGCTAAGCCACTTTCCATCATATTTAAAAAGACCGGGCAGTCTGGTGAAGTTCCTGCTGACTGGAAAATGGAAACATCAGCCCCGGGAGTCGCTTAACTGGGCTCTGAGACAGACACAAATGTGTGGCTACACACCCCTCTAATCAGGGGCCCTGAGACAGCACTCTCAGACATACCTTGGACTTTGCAAAACTGCTCAGTGAAGCTCTGGAGTTCTGGTAGGCAAAGTCTCCCCTTTCCCCACCCCCCCTTAACACGCTAAGGGTCCAGCACTGCCCCTGTGGTGCTGGCAGCCCCTTCCCCTGGAGCTGGACAGCCAGCGGGTACTGCTGGGCTGCAGCCTTCCTGCCCCAGCAGGCAGGGAGCAGAGGGGCAGCTCCTTGGTCCTTCCTGCACAGCAAGGACACAGCTCAACCCCCTCGAGCTGCAGGCATCCCCCAGAGCTGGGAGCCAAGGGCCACAGCTCCTGCTCCCCCATCCCCAAAAAACTACACCTGCCTTCGACAACCCATTTATTTACAGAAATTCAACATTAAAACCAGAGCAGGGGACCAGCACTGACCTGTGGAATACAGCTCCAGGCCCTGCTGTCCCCACACCCCCACACCAGGCAGCTGGGGCAGGACAGCCCAGTCCCTGGCACACCTCCTGCCCTCCCTCCCTCCCCCTACGAGGAGTGCACAGCATCTCTGGGGGCTGGAGAGTGGCCAAGGGCTCCATGGCTGCTCTTCCACGGACATGAGAGCACAGCCTCAGTGCCCCGACCGGCAGGGTGTAGGCAGGAGGAGCCTCATCGCTGGAGCTGAGGATTGGTGTGCAGCAGCCACTCGATGGTTTCCAGCAGGTAGGCCATGCCGTAGTGCCGGGCAATGTTCTGGAAGACTCTGACTTGGTCCATGAAGGTCTGGGGAGAAGGGAACAGGAAGGGAAGGAAGCTGCTCAGCACCCCTGGGCTGAGGGGCACTCCAGGGGGCGGCTGGGGAGGGCTGACGGAGCAGAGGGCAGCATGGCATCGCCCAGGGGACAAGCAGTTAGAGAAGAGGTAAGGAGAATCAGGGCACCCACGGCAGGGCTCTGTGCTGACCCTCTAGGAGGGTGGCAGGAGGGTGCAGGTGTACCTGGGAGGAGATGGTGAGGGCGAAGTCTCCAGCACAGCTGCAGTACACAGGCATGTGTGCCTCCTTCACGCCGTGACACTTCTTGCACACCTGGAAGCCAAGGACTCTTAGTGGGCCAGGAGATGAGACCAAGCTCCTCTGAATGAGTCTGGCCTCAGCCAGCCGGGGGGATGGGCAGGGCGGGTGAGCCCCACACTCACCAGGTCCTGCAGCACGAAGGCCATCAGTTTCTTTTGCAGGGCTTCCACCAGCGCTGCTTCGATGGCATCCGAGTCATACTGAGCCTGGCAGTTGGAGCAGACCCAGCTGGGCAGCACTGACCCGTCCTAGAGGCAAAGAAGAGGGAGGTGAGCACCAGGAGTCCCATGGAATGGTCTAATCAGTTTCTGTAGAGGACAGACCATCAGCTAAAGCCAAGGGATGCTCAGACCTGTCACAAGTAGCTAGAAAAGGAGGTGGACAGGCCTTTAGGTGAGATTGATCAGTAGTTGCAAAGCAAAGAGGTTAAGAGAAAAGATGGGTTATCATGGGTTTAGGCTGGGCAAAACCTTTAAGCTCATCAAGTCCGACTGTAACACTTAGTCCACATTTAGTCAAGTGATTGCCCAGCCCCCAGGCACTGCCATGCTGGGGCCTCTGGTGTCCCCAGGGAAGAGGCTGCACCTGGGAGAGGGCAGGGTCCTTGCACAGGTCCAGGTCCCTGCAGAAGTTGCAGTTCCTGCAGATGACTTCAGGGAGCACGTAGGAGCGGCAAGGGTCCCGAAACTGGGCTTCTTCTGAGAACTCGCCCACCTCGATGAGGCGCAGCAGGTCCCGGCGCAGTTTGTTCACCTGGTTGGTGATGTTGGCATCCAGGGAGAGGACCTACAAGAGTAAGAGCCAGGTGAGCCTATCGGCAGAGAAGAGAAGCGTGTCCTCACCAGGACTGCTCATACCCTGGTGACCTCATATGGATGCAGGGTAAGACCAACTAGCTGCAGATCACTCTTGGAGGAAAGCTGCAGCAAATCTGAGCCATGGATAAGGACCAGAATTTGAGCCCTGACCGCAAAGCTTTAGGAAGGGGGCCTGTTCCACCCCACTGACCTTGCAAACGTATTTGATGAACTCCAGAGCCGGGTTGTTGAGTGGCAAGTAGGAGCCAGGCAGCACTGGGAACATGTCTGAAGGCTCAGTGGCATTACGAGAACCAGTCATCTTCTTCTGGATCTTCTGGGTGATTGTGAAGAAACTCTGGGTGAGCTCATTGGCCACATAATCCTGCGAGAAGGTGATCATGCCTAGAGAGACAGAGGAAAGAGCACTTGAGCTATACGGTGGCATGTGGGGACAGCAAGGCGGGTGGCTCTCCACCTGCACCAGGGCTGCCCTGAAGCTGAGCACTCACCAGGCATAGCCCCCTTCTCCCCTAGAGCTTCTTGGGACACCTGGCTGGTGTTCCTTCTCTTGACAGGGGTGCTCCCGGGGGCGTTGCGCCGCAGCTCCTCCTTCATGCTGTGGTACACGGCCACAATGTAGGCTGGGGAGACACGGGCAAGACTCCAGCTTCAGCCTGCACCAGCAACCGCCCCGCTGCAGGCCCTCCCTGGGACAGCTGACCTGGAGGGGACAGCTCACCTGACACGATCATCAGGAAGTAGGTCTGGCAGGAGGCAGCCTGGGGCAGGAACTGCACAATGTTCCAGCTGTTCTCCAGCAGCTCTTCCACGTTGGGCTCCTCTTCACCCTCCTCCTCTTCTCCCCCTTCCTCCTCCTCCTCTTCCTCGCTGTCCTCCTCCTCCAACACTTGCCTCTTGCTAGTGTCCTTCTGGAGGAGCCAGTGATATTGCCATGGTTCTTCATGCTCAGCCAACACCTCCCTGCTTGCCTCAACCCCCAGCACCCTGCTCCTGGGGGACTGAGCACTTCCCATCTCTTACCTCCCCATAGTGGATGCGAGAATCCACTTTTCCCTTGATACCTCCATAGTTTGCTGGATCCATCCAGAGGAGGAACTCCCAGCAGCGGGAGAAGGAGATGGTCAGAGAGTGGAAGATCTCCTTGGAGTGGATGCTGGAGGGCGGAGACTGGAGTCACCCACAGCATCAGCACTGTCCCTGGTTCAGAGCCTTCTCTGTGGGGCATGGTGGGGAGGAGGCGGTGCTGGCAAGGCCAGAGGGGGTTCCCCTCTCCCACCCAGCCACTGGTGGGGATCCCAGGGGAAGCCATGCTCAAGAGTCTCGTCTCCCTGTGTTTGTGTTGAGGTGTCTGTACCACAGCTGGGATGCTGAGAGCCAGCCCGTGGATGAGGTGCTGGGCACCTCAAGTTCTCCTGAAGGTCTCTTCTGGTTTAAATTCTACGAGTGTTCTTGGAATACTACCTATAAAGGACAGCTAAGGGACAGATCTCTGCTCCAGGCATGACACCAAGAGAACTGGGAAGCCTTGTCCCTTCAGTAGCTTTGCCAAAAACAAATAAATAAAATTTGTGCTCAGGTCCATCAAAAGGTGAAAACCCCCAAACATGAGCATCCTTCTTCCTGGCCCTGAGCCCAGCCTCGGCTCCACCACCTGGAAGCTCCATCACCAAGCCCGTCTTGGCAAGTGCTCCTCACCTGTTGATGATGTAATCCATGTAGCTGATGGCGTCCTCGATGCACCGCTTCTTGGTGCACAGGATGATCCGGTTGAAGTTGGCGTAAACCACCGAGGAGCCCAGACGCTTGAACTCAGCCACCAGCCTGCAGGCAGGACACAGAAATGGGAGTCAGTGGGCAGGAAGGCAAAGCCTGAAGAGCAGATGCAACCTGTGGAAGATGCGCTGATCCAGCACAGTCAGGAATCAAGTAAAAGTGGTAGGACGAGAGGAAATGGTCTCAAGTCGTGCCAGGGAGGCTAAGGTTGGACACGAGGAAAAATGCCTTCCCCACAAGGGTTCCCCAGGCCTGGCCCAGGCTGCTCAGGGTAGTGGGGGAGTCCCCATGATCCCTGGATGGGTTTCAATGCCATGTAGACGTGGTGCTGAGTGACATGGGTTAGTGGTGCCCTGATAGCGATGGCTTAACAATCGGACTCTGATGATCTTAAAGGTCTTTTTGAACCAAAACAATTCTATGATTCTATACCATGCATGGGAGACCCCACCCAAACGGTGTGGGAGGTCCCACCTACTGCCCACCTCTCTAGAGGCTGCAGCAGAGCGGAGCAAGCATAGGTGTCCAGTGTCCTAGTCACTAATGCCATGCTTGTCCCATCCCCGTTCACCAGCCTGGCATGCTCCAGGTCCCACTTACTGAAGGAAAAGCTTCTTCATCATGTTGTGGAGTGTGCGGTGCAGAGCCGGGTCATAGAGCAGGGAGGAAGGAGAGCGGAGCCAGCGGTAAAAGTGAATGACCTGGTTGTCTGCGTAGACGTTGTGATACTGCGTGATCTCCTTCACCCAGCTCACCACCATGCTCTTCAGGATCCTGCCAGGGAGTACAGACCAGCATCACCCCACCAGCCACAAGTGACCCCTCCCCTCTTCCAGACAAGGAGATGTTTCTGGATACTCTGGAGGATTCAGAGTGGGCACTGCCAGAGCAGAGACGTGTCAGCACATGAGCCAGAGGGGAAATATAACCTGGTGGGCCATGAGGAAAGGAGAAACAGGAGAAGGCAAAGTCTGCACCAACATTCCCACACATCTGCTGCCTGAGCAGGCTCGTCTGAGCTCAGCATCTTCAGGTCTGTTGAAGAAGATGCCTCCCTGCCCCTGAGACCCGAACTTCTGTTTAGAGCATCCCAGAAGCCCCATTGCTGACACAAGTCTGGCAAAGGCTAAACGCAGGAGAGGATGAGGTAGGATCCCAAGGGGACCTGCCAGGATGGAAACCAGATGCTTCATCTCCTGCTGGCTCCTAGAGCCATACCTGAAGGTGTTGGAGCAGAGGGCAGTCTCATCGTAGCTGGCTGGGATGTTGGCAGCTTGGTTCCCTGTCACCATGTCTTCTAAGGACGCCTGCTGAATCACGTCAAAGCTGATGCTCATGCTGGAGCCTCCTTCCAAGTCGTTGATGTGGTGGGACTGCAACACCGTGTTTACAGCCAGGCTTTGGATGTCCAGCTCCAGACACACTAACAAACAGCAAACACAACCTCTCAGCAGGCAGGTGGGGCAAAGGGCTGCCAAGGACCCTGCCCCTCTGCCACAAGGGGCTTTTCCCACTTATAAGGGTGTTGCCACTCTGAGTGGGGAGAGACTTTCACAGGTGTGACTGTCTTGACTGGCATTTGTCTTCCAACAAGACTTGGACCTACTAACCCCCTGGGGACCACCGTTTTTGCCTGGAAGCTGCAGCAGAGCTGCTCAGAAAAACTGACTATGACTCAAGCTGCTTCTTGCCTCTGAGAAAGACCTGTCCTAGGGTCACCATGAATAACCAGCTGACCTAGTCTGTCCTTGGCCTGACACATTGCAGGTGGTCTTCTGAGTGCTGCTCTCAGTGGCCACAACTGAGGGAAGAATCTGCACCCGACGCGTGCACACGCTGCAGGTGAGACCTCCCTGCCCTTGGACACACCCCTTGCACACCCTGCCCAGAGCGCTGCTGAAACGCCAGAGCTGCTGGTGACCACTGTCAATACAGAGACCCTCTGGAGACCACATCCATCCCTCTACAGGGCTTGCAGAGCAGGCTCCAGCTCTGCCCCCACTCAGTGCTACCGCCCTACTGCCTCCTCACCTGTGGAGTAGCAGCCAGGGTTGTTTATCTCCACAGAGGCTCTCTCATCAAACTCCATGACGAGGCGGTTGTCATCAGCCTCCTTACCCCCCAGGTCTGGGCGGGCTGTGGGCGAGAGCCACAGCAAGTGGTTGTGGCGACGGAGGTGGCGCGAGAAGAACAGGTCAGAGCCGAAGGTGGAGATGTCATCGGGGAGGTTCCCAATGGGGATGTGGTAGTACCTGGGGCACGGAGAGGGGAATGGTCACCAGGGTGAGTGCAACTGCAGATAAGACAGGGACCCAGCCTGTCCCCTCAAGGGGTGAGGCAACCTCCCATGGTCCCATCAAGGGCGTGGCAGCCCCAGGGGAACGGGGCCACCCCGGCACCTGCTCATTTCGAAAGCCTGGGAGAGGCAGGTGTCCAGGTTGAGGTAGTGGCGGATCATGCGGCGGGCGGCATGGCGCTGCCAGTCCAGGACTGAGTAGCTGATGTCATCTACCAGCCGGATGGGGACCAAGGGGAACTCCTCGAGGATGGGGATTCCACTCGTCAGCCGTTTCAGGTCCCAGTTGGACTGCACAGCGACCAGCGTGGGGCCCCGGCGCTCATCCTGAGTAAAGAAGAAGGGGCCGTGTCCTGGTGCACCTCTCCAGCAAGTGCCTCTGCTCAGCAGCAAACCAGCAGTGCCAAATGTCCTGCCACTGCAGCAGGTCCCCACAGTGGGGACAGCCCAGCCCAGCGCTCCTGAAGCACCCACCTCCATGCACCCAGCTCTCCAGCTGAGCACAGGGATGGGGGAGATACTGAGGTGGCTTTGCTGCTGGCACTGCCCTCAGCGAGCCACCCCAAGCAAGATAAAGCTCTTGAGCAACACCTACTTCTAACCCTTGACCTTCAGGCCGACAGCTGCAAGCAGGCGCTGCTGGAAACGCCAGTGCACCAGTGCCTTCCACAGCATCCTCCCTTTCCTCTGTGTCTGCATGGATAAGGTCCCACAAGGACCTTCCTCACACCTTCACATCTCACCTTGTAGCCCAGCAGGAGCCGCTGGATGGCTCTGTAGATGGCCTTGGGGTCGGTCTCAGCGCGCATTTCGAAGGTGTGCTTGTCTGGAGGCAGCAGCTCCTCGCCAGCCTTTTCCAGCAGGGCGCTGCGCTCCGCCGAGAACAGGGTGGTGAGATTTGGCATCTGGTTGCTGCGTACCTGCACCCAAGGGGGACTGGGTCAGAGCCGGGGGAGAGGGACCCCAGGCTGCATGCTCCTGGGGGGCTCCCCCCTCCACGTATCACGAGATGCCTTCCACACCAAGCCCTGCCGAAACACGGCACGGATGAGCAATGTGTGGAGACCTCCCACTGCCTGACCCTCCTCATAGACTGGTTTGGGTGGGAAGGAACCTTTAAAAGTCATCTCATCCAACCCCACTGCACTGAGCAGGGACATCCTCAACTAGAGCAGGTTGATCAGAGCCCTGGTCTTCCTTCTCTCCAGTTTAAATCTCCCTCTTTCAGTTCCAAACTATCCCCCCTTGTCCTGTCCCCACAGGCCCTGCTCCAAAGTCTGTCCTCATCTTTCTGCCAGGCCCCTTCAAGCTCTGCAAGGCCCCCAGAAGGTCTGCGCGGAGCCTTCTCCTCTCCAGGCTGAACCCCCCCAGCTCTCCCAGCCTGGCCTCCCAGCAGAGGGGTTCCAGCCCTCCCAGCATTGCTGGGGCCTCCTCTGGCCCCGCTCCACCAGGTCCCTGTCTCTGCTGGGCTGAGGCCTCCAGAGCTGGGCCCAGCCCTGCAGGGGGGGCTCCCCAGAGCCCTGGCAGCAGAGGGGCAGGATCCCCCAACCCCTGGCCCTGCTGCCCACGCTGCTGGGGATCAGCCCAGGGGACACTTGGCCTTCTGGGCTGTGAGCGCTCAGGGCCAGCTCAGCTCCAGCTTCTCACCCCCAGCACCCCTAATCCTGCAGCCTCTGAAGTCCCACCGTACCTTGTCCAGCACAAAGACAGCGGCTTTGCGCTGCGAGGGGATGAAGAGGCCCAAGAGCGCCTTGCTGCCCTGGGAGCTGTGGTAGAGGTAGATGTGGCGAATGCTTCCTAGGGACACAGCACAGAGCATCAGTGACAGCCACAGGCGCCAGGGCCCAGGTGCCCCACGAGCCCCTCTCCCAGGGTGCCTTACCTGGCTCCAGGTAAGTGAACTGGGCCAACGAGCGCATCTCCAGGTGCTCAATAGCAAAGGTTTCGGCCTCTCGCCCTTCCAAGTGCCTGACGAGCTGCCTGCTGACCACGCACACGCAGCCCAGGTGGATCAGGGCACGGAGGAGAAGCGGCACCTGCAACAACGGAGAGGGATGTGGTGGGACAATATTCTGCTACCAAGCTCCTCTTGAGGGTTTCAGACCTGCAACATCTTTCTGCTATCAAGCTTCTCTTGAGAGTTTCAGATCTGGAACAACCTGGCTTCAAAAACCACAGGTAGGACCTACCTGAGGTGCCTCCTGAGTTTGGTATTATGACCCTTGGTGGTGCTGGAAATACAGAACAAGTATCTTAATTCTTAACTCACATTGTTCCCATCTAGCTCCAGGTGCCACCATCAAGAGCAGCAGCAGGTACTTTGGAAGACATATGGAGTGACATCTGGGCACTCTTGCAGCTCTGCAGCTTGTGGTTTGGCACTCCCTCGAGACAAAGGCTTCATCTGAACCACCAGATAACCAGCACGGTGGCAGGTCCGCCACTGATTTCCCTGTTTTGTTAACCCTCCAGCTGTAAACTCCAACACTGCAGAAGACTCCTCCTGAATGACTTGCTGTGGGACATAGTCCCAAAACAGTAAGAAGCAATAAACATTCCTCGCCTAATCATGCTTCCCTCATGAGTTTTGATTTTATAGACCCCTAGTACATCCCATTTTCAGATCATTTCATCAAGCCAAAGCATTCCCGTGTCCCTAAGTCTCATCCCTGCAAGGAGGCCTTCCCCTCCCTCTCATTCTCCTCATCATTTTGCTGGGTTAATCCTGCTACATTTTCTGGAGACCATGCTCAGAATTGCACTGCAGGTGTTTCAACATCAAGACAGATCTTTCCTTGACCAGGACTGTGTCCCACGGGGTTCTCTGGATCTCCAAGGATGGAAACTCCACAACCTTCCGGCAACCTGCTTCACCACCCTTGCAGAAGCTTTTTCTAGTGCTTACACAAAACCTCCCATGTTTCAGTTTGTGTTTGCTGCCTCCTGTTCTCTCCCCAGGCACCGCAGGAAAAAGCCTGGCTCCTCTCCTTCACTCCTCCTATCAAGAAGGTCCCCCAAGCCTCTTCTCCAGGCTGAACAGTCCCAGCTGGCTCAGCCTTGCCTTGCATGACAGATGCTGTTAATTTTAATTTCTTCCTAGCTGCTCCTTGATCTTACCCAGTCCCACCTATGCAATGCTGTGGCAGGGGAGAGGACTCGGGTTTGCTATGGAAGATCTCCCACGGAAATGGTCAGTTGTGTATGTGCTGATCACTTTGGCAGAGTAATGCGGAATACATTTTGGGTGCTGCTCACTAACGCAGGAGTTGTGCCTTGCCTTGTGGGACCTGTATCCAAATTTTATAAAAGCAGAAATTTCAGGAGACTAAAAATGGTTTCTTTCATCATGCCCCACTGTAACCCTTTCCAGGCTATCCCAATGACGTCAGGAGCTGAAGTCTCCCAACTTTATCATGCTCCTTTTGCCCTTGCATCTCACAAAGCATTCTGGAGCTCATGGCACCACTGCTCACACCAAGCTTATCCTCCTAAGGCAAAGACTTTTGATCCAGAACAATTCTATGTTGCATTTTAGTGACAAATTCACTCGCCTCTATGCTTTCTTTAGCATATAGCTCTGCTCACACAACAGTGCAACCTACTCTGCCCCTTCTGTATAGGTTAGGGCCTTACACTACAATGTCTTGTTGATCAAATTCC
This sequence comes from Todus mexicanus, assembly GCA_013389965.1. Taxonomy (NCBI): domain Eukaryota; kingdom Metazoa; phylum Chordata; class Aves; order Coraciiformes; family Todidae; genus Todus; species Todus mexicanus. The sequence continues at coordinate 13,027 of WEIS01023032.1, read as the reverse complement.
TGACACCAGGTTCTGAGCTGCTGAAGAAACTAGTGTCCTCATTAGAAGCAGGCATCCCAATTTCCTCTCTGCATTTTAAGGCTCTCAGTATTAACAGAACTAGTACATTGAATTTTGTCTTGGTTGCTTTGTACTGAACTTCATTTAGGTTACTCCTGCTCTTCCTGAACTTTGAAGTTGCATCTTGTTCTTTTTCCTAAAGCTTTTATAACCTTGTTTTATAGAACTGGGCCCCCAGACCTGTGCAGCACTCTACACATGTTGGGTTTTCCCTCACCTTTACTCTAAATGCTCTTTCCTGGTTCAAACACCAGCAGGATGGTTTTGGTTTGGTTTAGAGGAAGATCATCCTTCCTGCTTAAATGCTGCCTTTCCCCAAAGTTCCCTAACTGTAAATAAACCAACTCCCCTTTTCCTAACAGGCCTTAAACCACACGCTCAGTCAGTATCTCTGTCCACAAGAGGGTGGGCGTGCTCCCCAGCGCTCTGCTGCACAGGGCCATTGACTTTTGGTCTCTCACCAAGCTGCTGAATATTGCAGTACCAGGCGTCCTCCTGTGCCAGCCAGACTAACGCGCCACCTCTCAGCAAAACCCAACTCCTGAGGTGTTACCTGCGTCTCATACACTCCCTCGATGTCCGGCGCAGAGAGGTCCGCGTTGATTTCATTGATGTGCTCTTGGTACATCTCTTCAGGGACTGAGTATTCGTACAGGTTGTAAACCAAGTTTGAGCGGGGCAGGATCCTGTTCACCTGCCAAGGCAAAGGACATGCTACGCCACGCGGCACCACCGCCAGGAGCTGGGGCACCTCTACGGGCTGCAGGCACCCGAGGGCTGAGCCAGCCCAGCTCCCAGGGCTACTCTCTCCCAAGAAAAGCAGGGCTTGGTCCTTGTGCATGTTACAAGCTCCCGTAGTGGAGAACCTGCTTCCTGGGCAGGCTGGGATTAGCAGAGACACCATGGGCTGGATGAGGTACCTCCATGGCGTGGGAGAGCAAAGCCCTGCAGGGCAGATGCTTGTCATATCTGCTTGCAGCAGAGGTGAAGCGCCTTATCTTATGCAAGGGGCTGTTTCCCCTTCCAGAAGGGGCTGTTTCCCCTGCCAGAAGGGGCTGTTTCCCCTGCCAGAAGGGGCAGGTCCTCACCTTCCTGTAGGCTTCTCCCTCCTCAGGCTTTGGGATGCGCTGGTTGACGTAGAAGACCCGGGGGATGCTCAGCCTGATGCAGTGCAGGTCACTCCCGATCACCGCCCACAACCTGAACAGCCCAGGTTGGCTGGTCTCAGCGATCTGCAGGACATGGGGTACAAAGTTAGCTTCAGAAGGGGGATCCAACACATTATCGGTGCTTACGTCTAAGCTGTGAAGCACTTTGGCCAGTTAGTGGTCACAAAGAGAGTAGGCGCCTTCAAGAGTCATCACTCTCAGTGCTGGAGTCCCCGTGTCCTACTGTTGTACTGGGGCACCGTGGAGAAAACTCTGGCTAAGGCCAACCAACTCAAGGTGAGCCTTGATGTCAGCCAAGCCACTCTCATGTCCTGCACCAGCCACCCCACGTCCAGCTCATGCCTGCAGTTCTGAAGGTCTTTCCAACAGATGAAGTAGGTGACAAGGGGCTGGGCTCAGATGGCCACATGTACTGAGGATTTGTGAAAATGCCTGGATGCCATCACCCCACCTCTGCATCTGTACCTTGCCTGCGTCCAGGCATCGCTGGAATCCCAGGTTCATCAGAGGCACACCGTACCCAGTGCTGGGCTCTCCAGCAGAGGAGACACATGGACGTACTGGAGGGTCCAACAAAGGGCTACAAGGACTAAGAAGGGACTGGTGCATTTTTCATGAGAGAGCTGGGACTGTCCAGCCTGGAGCAGAGGAATCTCACAGGGATCTCATAAATGTATAGAAATATCTGAAAGGGAGCAGATGGAGCCTGGCTCTTGCCCAGTAGTGCCCAGTGGCAGGACCAGGGGCAGTGGCTTCAAACTGGAACACAGGAGGTTCTCTCTGCACATCAGGAAACAGCTTTTCCCTGTGAGGGTGACTGAGCCCCAGCACAGGTTGCCCAGGGAAGTTATGGAGTCTCCCACCTTGGACATACTCAAAGCCCACGCGGACGAGGTCCTGGGCAACTGGCTCTGGGTGGTTCTGCTTGTGCAGGGGGTTGGATCAGTTGGATCCCAGAGCTGCCTCCAACCTCAACCAGTGCTTCTGTGGCTCTGAGACTACTGCACAGTGCTGCCCATGGGCTGAACTGGGGCTGTCCCACTGGCAGCTCTACACACATGTCCCAGATTCACCACCACAGTCATGTGGGCTCTTGTTTCCATGCAGCTGTGCATGAGCCTGAGGCTTTGCAGCCCCACCTGGTCTCCCCAGGACTAACACCAGAGTGGCGCTGGGGTCAGCAGTCCCTGAACCTCACTATTTGCCCACAGACAGTGTAAACGCAAGGCTCACACCCCAGGCTGCTCTCCATGGTAGGTCCACTGCCCGATACCTGCACGATCTGCCAGGGCAGGTCCAGAATGCTGCGCGCTGTCCTGCGCAGGAAGCTGCTGAGCCCTTTGGAGAGCGTATCACGGATCACCCCTCCACCTGCTGTCATCTCGCCGTCCTCCAGACGCCGCCTCTTCCGCCGCTCCCGCCGCTGCCGAGCCTGCAGCTCCCACTTCTTCTGGTGGTAGCGCAGCCAGACCAGCCGCTCTTCCTGAGTGGAGCGACGGGGCATGTGAGCTGAGCCAGAAACCAGCACGGGCTTCCCAGCCCCCCAACACCATCCCAAGCAGCCGAGCCCCCAGCCCCACATCACATTCTTGCCACAACTGTGAAGCCACCACCCATCCTCTTTTCTCCATCAGTGTTTATATTTCTTCATCTCCTGGTTATATTCCTCCTTGCAGCCCTGAGCCATGGGCACGCAGAGGGTTTCAGGAGACCCACAGCTCCATCCCAGCAGCGTCCAAGCTGCTTGGGTGGATCAGCACAGCCCCAGGGCACCTCCTGCTTCATCTACCTTGGTGGCGCCCAGGGGCGGAGGTGGCCCCAGGATCTCTCGCCAGGACTGGGACAGCTCCAGGTCCTGGGACATCTGTTGGCTTTCCTGTGCCGCAGGGACTCGCTTCCGCTTATTTGCGATGGGAACTGATGGCTGAGGGGTCTTGGCAGCCCCCAAGTCCTCTATGTCACCAATCTGTGAGCTGGGTACCCCCGCTGGGGCTTGGTTGGTGAGAACCTGAAGGAGCAAGGACAGCAGAGGGACACGGGTTACAGCAGAGGGACACGGGTTACAGCAGAGTGCCGCCAGCACAGTCAGCACCTTTCCGTCACCCTCTTTACCTGTCTCTTGCCTTCTGAAGTGAAGAGCTCATTGATTTTTTTCTGTTTGTACACATCATTCTTCTCCAGGAGTTTCTTGTGGAGCCAGTCTGGGTGACGGACTCGGGGCACCGGGTTCTTCACCTGGAAAGCATCTCCGAATCACACCAACCACCACGACCAAGGCCCTCCTCCTGCCCCTGCCCGGCCCCTACCTGCTGCAGGGCTGCAGGAATGGTGATGATTTTCTGGATGGTGCTGCCCAGCCTCTCGATGTAGTAGTCCCAGTCCAGGATCTGTGAAGAGGGCAGAGCAGCAGGTAGCAGAGAAAGTCGCTGCTGGCCAGGTCACGGCTCCGAAGGGACGAGCCCTTGCCCCAGAGCCAGGGCCACCAGCAGCGATGTCCCACTCACCGCGCGGATGTTGAAGTCCTGCAGCGAGGGGCTCTTCAGCCACTTTCTGAGGTAGTGTTTGCGCACACTGGGCTCAGCTTGGAAGATGGCGAGGGGAATGGCCCTGGGGAAGGCAGGGAGCACTTATTACCCACCCAGCAGCACACGATCCCCTCTCCCAGACTGCACAGACTCTCCAGGCTTCTCCTCCCACCCTTGCGAGGCCACCGCACAGCAATTGCACAGCACTACCCCTCACTAGTCTCGCTCACGGTCTGAACCAGCAGATCGGTCATCACTTGGCCACACCACACCAGCTCGCTCACCTCCTGCTACCCCATCCTTGCTCTCTTGATTGTCCCCACACCATCAAAAGCCCTGGCCCCACAAGATGAGGTTACCTCTCGGTGACTGGAGACCCCTCTGGTTTCTTGGAGATGATGAATCGGCAGCTCAGCCCTGCATCCTTCACCATCTGGTCCCCCAGGAACTCTGCGAGGCGCTTGGCAGTGCTGATGGAGGTGGACTTCTGCTCCCCGTAGTCCTCCAGCTTGCGTGACATGGACCGGTTCTCCGAGATCAGCTCAAACAGCTCTGAATCAGGCATGTTGGCAGCCTGAAAGGGAGGAAAAAACCCAAACCTAGGAAGAACCTAACGGTCAAACTTTGCTGCTGTCAGACACAGGGAGCGTCGACACTTGGTTGTGTGGCTCTTTACAGGGAGCCTGGGATTTGCTCCCTGCTGTGGCTGCCAACATGACCTGCTGAAAAGGGAGGGCGTGGGGCTGAGGCTTGCATCGGCTGTGGCGGCACCGCTTTGTGTTGGACACACAAAGTAGCTGGGCTCACCAAGAGCTTGTTGTACAAGGTCATTGCAAAATGGAGGGACCCAACCAGGCTCCGAGTCCCTCTCACCCCCAGTTTTTCATGCTTTCTCTGCTCTCCCCAGTTATTGTATAGCTGATGTCTTTGTGCTCCCCATAAAACACTGTGGGCAAGCGGCTCCATCACTCTCTGCCTCAGCAAATGCCCTTAGCCCACATCCCTGGGGGACGAGAGCCACCAGAGCAGCTCCATGAAGGATACCACTCACCCACGGTTACAGCTGAATGAAGAGCCCTTGCACTGAAAGACACCGAACCGCAGCCCTCGAGAACCAAAGCAGCAGCAATATGATGGAAGTCACCATCAGAGGCACAGCAAACCACTTACTCTGTGCAAGCAAAGGCCACCCTTCCCACACTGCCCGACCAGCTCTCACACTTCTCTGGCTTCACTTCAGGGGCACAGACACGCTGCACTGCACTTACCTTGCTGTAGAGCACATCCAGCCAGTAATCGGCCACCTTGGCCACAGAAGCATAGACCTCCTCCAGGGTGCTGCCTTTCAAAAAGGCTTCAAATACAGAAGACTGGAATATCTTCACCAGCTGCAGCTCTCCCCGGCGCTTCACCTCAAATCCCTTCAGCTCAGCCAGGGACCCATCCTCATTGAACACCGCATACCTAAGAGACACAGCATGGGTCACACCCGGCCTGCGGCAAGGGACACATCCTCCAGGATCCCACTGGTGCTCCTCCTGCCACGGCATTTCTCCTCACGCCACCATCCTGCCATCAGGCATGTTCAACGGAGCCACAGATCTCGGCCCTGGGATGACCTCAGAATATCTACAGCTGCTCTCCCAACCATTTCAACCTGGTCCGCAGAAGCACATCAGCTCACACCCCAGCTCATCCACACCAACTGGGAGAACCATCTTAACTGCGCACGAGTAGAGTGGGAGGTGAGAGGGAGAGGTAGAGTGGGAGGTAAGGAAATGGAGGAAGGTACGAGGAAGAGGTTCAGAGAGAAGGAGGAAACTTTGTTGGCTCAGACACTGGCAAAAGGGTTCAGAGGAAGCTGGATGTAGCTGTGACACAACTACAGGAACACTCCCCCCTCTCTCCTTTTCTCTTGCATTGTTTTGATTTCACAGCCCTGCCAATTATTTGTATGTCTCAAGAAAAACCTTCTGGGAAGGTCAGCTGAGAAGAGAGGAGACATTCAAACTTGCATCCATTAGCCCTTCTCCCACCTGACCACCTTCCTAAGGGCACAGCCTTCTCTTCCTCCACCACCAATGGTTCCTGCCAGCCATTTCCAGGCTGTTTCAGTTGGAGAGTGACCAAGAAAGAAATGCACTTGCTATCATCCCCAAACTACAGGAAGCCAAGAGGCAGGAGGTAAGAATCCCACAAGCAGAGCCTGCTCAGTGCTTGGTGTCACCTTGACCCCTGTGGCAGGGACTTGCTGCTTGCAGAAGGGCACTGACAGGAGGTGCTGGAGCTCCTCCAACAGGGCATTAAGCACAAAGAAGCACAGAGCAGTAAGGACAGAGGGTGCTGGAGGGCAGCAATGGCATTTCTTGGAGCCAGACCCAGGTCTGTGGACACCCATCTAGCCAGTGGTTCCTACATTGCTAACTCACGTCCTGTTCCTGTTCTCTGCAGAGAAATCAGTGAGGGTTGAGTTCAACCATCCTGTAATGGGACCGTAATGGTAAGATGGGTTCCTTCTTCTAGATGGAGAAGGAAGGAGAAACATCTAGAAGAAGCATTTCTGGAGGTCTGTGAGCTCCTGAGAGATGGGAAGGCAGGAACTGGTATGTTTGAACAGCTTAGGTTGAATGTGAGCAGAATTAGAAATCCTCAGAAGGAAAGTCAAAGCTCTCCTGAACACCTCAGAACCAAAAAGGGAGATCACGTCTGGTCACCAAGTTGGAGAAATGTTGTTCTGCGGTTACCTTCTAAGATTTATTGCTATCGTGCGGCATCAGAGGCAAGTGCACAGCTGGATTCAAAGATGAGCTGGTGTAAGGAACCTGCCATTTAAAGCCAGTGAATCAAGTGTGCTGCCAGCTGCAGGCGCAAGGACCAACGTGCCCCACATGCACAAGGGAAAGAGACCTTCAATCTGTTACCTGGGGAAGTCATATTTCAAGCTTTGAGATCTCACCTTTTCTTCAGCTTCTTGCCCTCCTCCTTGGAAGCCGGGAGGATCATAGCCAGGTATGGTCCGTCCACTTCAAAAAAAATGCTGTTCTCTGAGCGTGTGACATAGGTGAGAGAGGCTGGGTCCTGCAGTTCCTGGTACTGGTCATTCGTGAAGCCTTCCTGCAGGCACAGCCCCAGGAGAAAAGCTTCAACAGCTGGGCTGGTTACACCAGGAGATGCCCCTCGGGCACAACCTGCCTAAAGGGATCACTGAGCACCTCTCTGGAAGCTACAGCAACATTTAGGACTCAAAAAATCAAATTATCTGACCTGCCTGTTAAGAAGAAAAATGCTTTGGACCCTAAAATTCTACTCTTTTGCCTTATAGAAGCTGGAGCCAGCAGAGGACGGGTTTGGACCTTGCTCCAGTCTGGACTCGCAGCCTGCCCAGGTGCGCACACACTAACCCTGGCCTCTTACACACCACCCCCTCTTGCCGCAGGGATATTGAAGCCTCTCCCTCCCCTCAGATGCTCTCCAGGGCAGAGAGCAGCGGGGCAGCAAGCAGGGCCGTCAGTCCCGACATCCCGCTCGCTACACAGAGAGCGGAGATGGAAGAGAAGCTCCCTCCTTTGTCAGTGCTCCACCTCTTTTTTCTCCGACTGCAGAGCTGGCCCAGATGGGCGCAAGACTCACCTTCACCAGGATGTTCAGCATGGCACCTGGGTAGGAGATCGTCACCTTCGGCTTCTTGGCATTGGTTGATTTGATGACAAAGTTCTCCGGAAAGCTGTTGGGGAGGACACACCAAATCCCATCGGTGTCCAGTTCCAGAGGTCTCCTAAGGAAGGAAGGAACGAAGGAAGGTCTCTGTGAGGAGAGTGGATGATAGGTGAGGATCAGCTCTGTCTGCCATAAGGCACAGGGAGCCAGCTGAATCCACTCTCTGGTCCCTTCCACGAAGCAAACCCTCAAATACCACAGAATAACCACAGTGGTGTCAGAAATCCAAGAGATGAACTGCTGGAAGCTCAGGTGTTTAACGTGCTCCCTCACCTGTCCCAGATACCAATGGACCTTTCATCCTCAGGTCAGCACATACTCACCCAATCTGCTCGATCAGTTCCCTGGCCTGCGTGATGATATTTGCTCCCGTGAAGCAGACAATGCCAGCCATTTCCATGGAGTACCAGCGAGCCCTGTGAGCAGAGGAGTCAAAGTGAAGAGCAAGAAAGAAAGTGCTCCCTCCCAAATCCCAGCTGCGGAAAGGGCACGAGGACCTCCAGAGGAAGAAGAGCAAGAAACATCAACGCTGGCCCTTGGTGGATTGTTCTCCTTGTCCTAATTATGATGCTTCAGAAATGCCAGAAACCCACTAACAGACAAGAGTCCTGTCACTTCTGCCCAGCACTGTCTGGCAGGAGTCTCCAGGATGAGACGTCATTGGTAGAAGCAAGAGGAGAACATTACAAGCAGCACTCACCTTCCTCCTGCTGCTTCAGAAGCAGGTGAAGCAAGTGACAGCCTCCCTAAGACAATCCCGGTTTCCAAGGTTCCTCTCCAGAGGACCTCAGCATCACCCAGGAGAGAGACTCACCCTTTTCGCATGACGTAGCCATAGAACGAGTTGAGGATGCACTTGTGGGCCAGCTGCAGGGAATCATACAGGATTTCCATGTTCTTGCAGCGCTTCACTTCAGAGGCATCTCCCGTCTCCACCGCTGCAGACAGCTTCTTCTTCCACACCTGCAAGCCACAGGCAGAGTCAGGACAATCTCGCACATCGCTACTGATAGCATCCAACTGGTTCCCCCTCAGTTGCAGCAGAGCATTACAACTCTAGCACGGCATCTTTGCCAGAGATCAATAGCAAGAGCTAAACATTCCTTTTTCTTTTGCAGCAGAGGAGAAGCCGGCCAGAGCCACTTTGCCACCTGGTAGGAAGGGACCTGCAGCATAAACCCTAACTCTGATGGTCATGCCCAGAAATCAACCAGCACCAGCAGCGCTGCCTGCCTGCATCAGTTGTGCGCCAGCAAGAACCCAACATACTGCCTGCAGTAATCGGTGGTGTCTTGCTGAACAGCAGAACCACCTGCGTAGAGGCCTCTGGCCAGCTCCATGACTCATGGCAGAAGAGGCTGCTGGGAGGAACCACAAAACAAATGGCTCGTTAATTAATTCCATCAGAGGTAGAGTCCCAGGGCCTCGTTACCGCCTTCAACGCACTCCAAGAATAATGTGCCCTGGTCTCCTCTAGCATGAAGTTCAACCAGCAGAGAACTAGAATGTCCTCCTGGAATCTACTGTTCTTAACCTGAGGTCTAGACCTTACTTCTCAGCTTGTCTCAGGCTGAACCTGGCCAGATCAAATAGAACAGAGACTAGCTGAGGATTGGCTAAACCCATTGAAAACCAGATGCAGCTTTGCTCCTGCCAGCACTGCTGAGGCAGCAAACACCCAAGATTTGCAGTGAGCAGCCACAGCTTTTAGGAACTCCACCACCTCCTTCTCAAATACAAGGGCTGAACAGACCAGTCTGCCAGGGCTTGGGTTTTTAGTGAGAGACAAGAGGTCCTCAGCCTCGGCAAGGCAAGTTAAACCAGAAGTTGAGCTCCGTACCTTGTGCAGCCCCTTGAACTCATAGCGGCGGTCCCTGAAAGCTCGCACCGTGTCCACGTAGAAGGAGTTCTCTCGCTGGCAGATGGTGGTGACTCGTTCCTCCACCTTGGTGACGTGGATCTTCTTGTAAGCCTTGCGGCAGTAATCTAGTCAAGGGAAGAAGCAGAAGGAGCTTCTCAGGGTTGGGTGCCCCACTATGCACAGAGGGATGGGCACAGCATGGACACGGAGACATCTAAGCATCAGGCACAGGCCAGTGGTGTGACAGCTCTGCTGCAAAGGCAGGTGTAGGAAGATACCAGCCCGGGGAGAAGCAGCAGCTCGTTATGGAGCTGCAGGGACAGGTTGTGGAAATGAACTCCTTGTGATGCACGTACGGCCCATCCGCAAAGACAAGCTCTGCCCCAGCCAGCCTGGTGGTTCTGCTGAACAGCATCACTCCGGGTGAGGGGATGTTTCCCTTTCCGTAACAGGCTTTCGGCAGCAGCCTTACAAAATACGGAACCATTGATTTTTCAGCTCAAATCCACAGCTCTCACTAGACAAAAGGAGAAACACTGACACAGCCACTGGTGCCTGGCCCCTGTTTGGGACGCACACAGGAGCCTGCTGGGATCCTGGAGAAGCTCTGCCATGGCCTGAGACCAGACCCAGTCTGAACTAACCTCACAGCTCTAAGAAAGCTCATTAATGGTGAGCACCACTCACATTCTAGGTCGCAAGACACCGCTCTGGATCCTGACATTCATTTTATTTATTTTTTTATTATTATTTTTTACCTGCCAGCCGCTTTTTCTCGTACTTGGCCTGTTCTTCCCGGGAAAGCTCGTGGAAGGCACGCGGTGCTCCCTCGGGGGAGAGGGGAGGGAACTTCTCGGACTCCAGCTGCTGCTGGATGCGGTGGTACTCACTGCGGCTGGCGGGCACTGCAGAGGAGAGCGGCCATCAGTTTCCCAGGGGAGAGCAGGAACTGGTCCTCCGTCTCTGCTGGTTGGAGCACTCGGCCCTGGCTGTACTTACTGAACTCTCCTCTCCACTGCCAAGTCATGCGGCGCTGACAGTTGGCACCCGGCTTGTTGAAGTCACAGGCGGCACACGTGGCCTCATCCACCATGGCCGAGGGCTGGATGGAGGAAGAGACACGGAGGTGTTAGAGGGAACAGGTCTCCAAATGACGGCTCACACCAGAACAGGCGCTGGGTGGCAGAAGAACACAGGTGTGAAGATCAGAGGTGGCACTCACTGAGTTCTCCTTTCCAGAACCTTTTGGGAACACACAAAACCACCGGCTGTTTTTTGGGGAAGAGTCCCGGCTAAAGCTGCAGTGCAAGCTCCGCAGACCTGCCATCCATGGCACCTCGACTGAATGTCATACCCAACCTTACCTGATCCCCTGGCCCTGAGCAGAATGTTCAGCCCTTGCTGTTAAGGAGATCCTATCAGAGGCACCACCAAGGTCATGTGAACAACAAGTCGGGAGAGACGAGGTTGACGTTACCCACCTGCAACCTGTTGGTGAGAATGATGTTGGGGTACATGGCCCCCACATCCAAGTGGTAGATAAGGGGACACTCAATTCTGTTCGGAACATCCTTCAGGGAATTCAGTTTGACCTTGATCTCGTCACAAACCTGTGGCAAGACAAAGAGAAGTGAAACTCAGACAGAAAGGAGTTGATGAGTCAAATACTTATTGAATTTGGTCCTTTACTCCTGCACAGGGACACTTGTCACTAACTCTGGGAAAGGATTTAAAGGACCAAAGGAGCAGCATCAGGGACTCCTCAGCCAGAGGTACATTAGGTTTGGGGTGGACCTCCAAGGTAGACTTTATCTGTAGGGGTACATGGAAAGTGAGAGCAGCTGCCTCCTGGNGGGGCAAGACAAAGAGAAGTGAAACTCAGACAGAAAGGAGTTGATAAGTCAAATACTTGTTGAATTTGGTCCTTTACTCCTGCACAGGGACACTTGTCACTGACTCTGGGAAAGGATTTAAAGGACCAAAGGAGCAGCATCAGGGACTCCTCAGCCACAGGTACATTAGGTTTTGGGGTGGATCTCCAAGGTAGACTTTATCTGTAGGGGTACATGGAAAGTGAGAGCAGCTGCCTCCTGGAGGTTATTCAATCAAGGACCTTTTCAGTGCAAACGGGTTAATGGAGACAACAGCAAAGACCAGAAGTCTCCAGTCACTGATGGAAGTCTCCACAAAACTGCAGACTTAGTTTTGGTGAGAGGCGACCTGCACTTTGCAGCCGATAAGAAGTAGGGAATAAGAGGAACATGAGTATCTGGGACATCTGAGGGGTCTGAGTTCTCACTAAATCCTTTCCCAGATCTCTCAGAGCCTTGCAAAGGGGAAAGCAGAAACCATGTCCATCAGCTAGTGCAGAGACTCCAGATCCCTGGGCTGGACTCCAGCAGCTGGGCACAGAGGTCCTGGCTAGGGCTGCTAGAGGCAGCAGCTGCTTGTAACATCCCTTAACACCATCTACTCTGCAGATGCCCACAGATGGGATTCTTGGTCTCTCTCCACAGAGGTTAAAACGAACTTAAACAGGCACTTGAAGGTTGCAGCTACAGCCTGACAGCTCAGGCCCCCTGGCCATGCCCGGCCATGCCGCAGGCAATGTTACCTCCTGGAAGTTGGTGACTTGATCCAAGGGCAAACCCTCCTCCTCCTCAATGGCGTGCCGCAGCGTCTTCTCCACGTGCTGCACCAGGAAGTTGAAGGCAGCAGGATTCTGCAGGGGTGGAGGGGCAGCAATGAGCCCATGACCAGCCATCCCTGGCTGCAGCCCGGCAGCTCCTGCCCTGCTGCCCGTGGCCCTGCCTGACCTGGGGAGCTCCAAGTACAGCCCTGCAGCCTAGGGCAGCATATAGAGTCACAGGCAGGGTCTAGACCACAGAAACCAGGCCAGAAAAAAGAAAAAGGCAACAAAGGGAAGAGACAAGGGCAACTGACGAGCAGCTGTTTGCATTTGTTTGGTAGAGCAGCACCTCCCATGGTCACATGCT
>WEIS01023028.1:311-10744 GCA_013389965.1 Todus mexicanus | reverse complement strand
TTTTTCTTTCTTTTTTTCCTATTATTATTTCCAAGTATTTGAATCTTCACCATCGCTACAGTTTAAATGTTTGGTGATGTAAGTGTTATGGTTATGGACTCTACTCCTCATCCCTGTTTTGTTGCTCCATTTTATAGGCTGGAAAGTATGCCATGGGATAATATAGCAAATTTCTAGAGATCTTTTAGCACATCTGTGCTGGGATCCTGTCTCATCCCTTGTTATCCTTTTCTCTTTGAAGTTTAGAGGTACTTGGATATGTAAAAATAGGCTCTAAAATTACTGAGGGTGTCAAACCTCCATCCTTCCTTGCTGCCAGGTGACAACTCTGGGCTCTCCCTCACCTTCATGTATACTGGATGCCTCAAGCTGGAGCTGTGAAGGCTGTAGATGATGTGTGAGAGGCTTTGATTTTGTGGTTTCATCCATTCTTGATTAGAAAGTGATACTACAAAGGACCAAGTGTTTCTTTCAGGGGAGAATAGTTCTCCAGGTGCCTTGATTATTTTTTTTCTGTCTCTCCTACCTAGTAGCAGGTGGGATTGAATGCCTTAGTGCTTTTACTCTCATTAACTGGAGTCTTAATGCAGTAGCCTAGTATGAAAACATTAATGATATGGACTGTGGGAGCTGCCAAGAAGTGGCCAAGAGAGGGCATGTATTTTGAGTTAACAGTTGTGTAGCAGAAGCTGGGTGTGGGATTTTCAACTGTGGAAATAATTTCAGGAAAAATGATTGAGGGTTTGACTTAGAGCTGTCATGATAGGTGGGAGTGCAGACTGAAGTTGTAGGAAACACTGCTTGACCTTTTTCTGCTTCCCATCAAGAAAGACTTGGGAATAAGAAGATGAAATGTATGCTTGGACCAGGCAGCGTCAGGAGGGACTTGCTCAAAGAAGAGAGTCTTGAAGACTTCAGGGTGTTAGCATTGGGCCTTCTGTCCCCTTTCTGCTGCTGTGCCCTGTTCTCCTTCATCCTTAGGAACATCCTTCGTCTCTTCCCCACTGTGCTGCTGTCCCACATGCCTCTAGGGGCAAGATGTTCCCTGGTCATTTGACGTCTGTAGCTCCTCATCCTTCTCTCCCCTGTGCCTACACTGTAGGCTCTTGCTGCTGAACAGAGCAGGCACCAGGAGAAGAACTCACGCCATGAGTTCAGCCATCTGTCCAGGAGGCACAGGCTCAATTTCTGTGCCAAGCAGCACATACGGCATCTCTGCTTCTGGCAGCTCTGAGACATCATCCTGTGGGCTGCGTACTGCTCAGTGTCTGCTGTCGTTTAGCTAGTTTTGATGTCTCTGTCATTCATAGCTGGTGGTGTATCACTTTTCCCAAAGTAACAGGCCCTGTGGAAACAGAGGTCTTTGGTTCTCCTCAGTCAGAGGAGTTTTGGCCAAATGTGGCTGGTTGGTTAATATGACCTTCTTTATGGCTCAGGGAGCCTAACGCAAGGCCAGCAATGCAGCGGGAGTAGAATGCTTCCTTTATGCAAAATGCAAGAATTTGGGTGAATTAGTAGGTTTTTGAGGGTGTTTCCAAGAACTATGGGTGGCACCATTTCAAAACGTTCCTGTTAATGGTGAGGTCAGTAGAAGTAGTGTGCTGTCAATAAAAGACCCCATTTTGAAGCCTCTTCCTTCCTGCCTCCATCCCCTCTGGCATCATTGGTTTATAAAGGTCATACTTAAGGATTTTACTTGCTTATTCCCAACTGAGTATTTTGTTTGGTTTGTTTGGTGATCTGTTTGGGGTTTTGTTAGTGGAAGCAGAGAGGCAGGAGGAAAAAGAACAAAGAGGTTTTCTTGGCTGTAAGTTGATGTATGGTCTCATGGGGTACCTTGTGTCTCCTGCCAGGTCTGTGCTCTTTTCCACCGACTTTGGGGAACTTGGAGAGCTCATGGCACTTCTCAGTTTTACAAAATGGATTTTTTTTTCACAATGGCAGAGCTAACTGGGAACACCTGTGGACACCAATTGCAAAATGAGCAATGGAAAGTAAATTGTCTCAATGAAATGTGCTGTGGTACAGTGTGCTCTGGAGGCAGGGCTGATGGGGTGTGTGCAGGGTACATGGGATGCTGGAAGCAAATGCTTCTGGTGAGGTATCCCTTCTGCTCTGGTATGATGCTGAAGTTGATAACAAGTTTCTTCTCTGTTAAATAACTTTCTAGGTTTTCCTACTGTAGGACCACAGTGAGGGTCAGCCCCGCTATTTATAGCATGGTGTGTTAGTGCCAGAGTTATCTCCTTTTAAAAGGCTTAATAAAATCAAGTAACTTAGATTTGCTATTTGGTAATGTCTGCATTTGTGAGTAAAGGAGCATGGGGAAAACAAATTAACAGGAAACAAAATCGCAGTGTTGGTTTTTTATCCTACCAGGAATACAAGGCGTGCAAAGGATAAATATCCTGTTGCTTGCCAGTGCTAGAGTGTTCTCATTATACCTTAAGTAAAGGTTAATCCGTTTCAAGCCTGGGTTAATGCTATGCTGTCCTGATGCTCCAAGACGATCAGAAGATGGGTTTTTTACCCTATTGGGTAATTTCTAGAAATAACTTCATTGTAGATGCCAGTGTGTGGTCAGCAGTTGCTCTGTTTGATTTGGGTGTGTCAACATACCATAGGTTTTGGTCTCAGATACCTTTTTTTATACTTATTTTTTCCCATTTCTCAAGGGAGAGAAGATGTAATATTGTACAACAAACTCAATCGGGAGAGCTGTGCTAAGTTCTCCCAGCTTTTGGAGAAGTGTCCGATATGCAGTATATCTAAAGAATAGAACTCCTTAATTTTTATTAAAGACTATTAAAAGTTGACAGCTCTCATCTTTTTTTAGTAGAAAACGGAAGAGGATGAAAGATCGATGAAAAAATAGAAATATAGGCATCATCTTAAAGCAACTGTAGTGCTATTAAAACTTCTTTGTATATGTATAGAGAGACGCATTTGTATTTGCAGAACTCTGGCATCTTGCACACTCCAGAATACACAGCTAAAATAATATCTATGTAATGCTATAAAACGCCTTTATTTGCGGCACAGCAGCTGCATTTCTGGCAACAAATACATTATTGTTGCACCAAATCCAATTAAAAATCCACAAGATAAAATGCCATCCTCACAGGGGGTAGCAGACAAATAAAAAAAAAAACAAGAAAAAAACCCCAACAACCCAGGGTTAAGCAATCTTCCTGTCCTGATGTGGATGTACAAATGTTCTTCTGTATGAAACTTTTAATCACTTCACCTTAAAAGGTATTAGGATCTACTTGAAGATAATAAATCTAATTTGGGATTTATCTTCCTCAAAATCCCCTGGTGAAACAGAAGGATTACATAAATAATCAAAAGGAAATGTATGCGCTGTTGTATATTTTTCCAAAAACAACCTGAACAAAAGAGCGTGGGTCTGAGGTGCTGCTATTTATGGCCCTCCTCTGTGAGGCTCTCCTAGAATGCCTCTACCCGTTTTTAGATAGGGCATGAGTCCTAAGACAAACTGTGCTTTGGGGTTTTTGGGGGGTTTTTTTGTTGGTCTGTTGTTTTTATTTCTTTTTTATCTCCCTTGGCTTCCCTAGACCAGCTGCAAGGAACCCAGGGCTGCCCTAAGTTGCCTTTTTTTTCCCCTCAGTGTTAAAAGCACTCTACTACATCCAAGTTATTTGGGTTCAAGATGAAAGCTGTTGAAGAGAGCAGCTGCTCTTTCCTCTTTCTTTCCATTTTTTAAAGTGCTCAGTGACCATGTGCCACTGACCTGTAAGTACTTTACACAGGTAATGTATTTACAGCTGCATAAGAAGATTCTGCCCCCCAAATCTGAGAATACAAACACAGGGAGCTCTGTAAGGAACAGTCGCTCCAGAAAATGCTCATTTCATTGGTGGCATGGCACAGAGGTGGCTGTAAAGGAAACAAATGGAAAGACTGATTGCCTAATAGCCTTGTGGTGGAGAAGGGTTTTCTATTCTTGGCAGTTGACTGTTGCTTGAAAAACAAGCAAACAAAACACCAGCCAAAGAAAAACAGCAACAGAAGTTTTCTCTTTAAAAATACAGCAATTACATTATTATGACTTCTAGAAATCCCCCCCTACCCCTAACTGTCCACATGTAATTCTGTTGAGCAGCTTTCAAATTCAAAGATACTTGATGGCTGTCTTTATCTTTGAAACAGTTCCCCCTCTGAATGGAATTAGGGGTTTTGTCCATTTACTTTTTTCCGTTTTATCCTGTCCTTTTGGTAGCATCTAGAACAATGTGCCCTTGTGGCCAAGAAGGCTAGTGGTATCCTGGGGTGTGTTAAGAGATGTCCAGCAGATCGAGGGAGGTATTGCATTCAGTTCTGGGCTCCCCAGTTCAAAAGGGACAGAGATCTACTTGAGAGAGTCCAACGGAGAGCTACAAAGATGGTTAAGGAAGTGGAGCATGTGCCTTATGAGGAAAAGCAGAGAGACCTGGGGCTTTTCAATCAGGAGACAAGACAGAGGGGATCTAATTAATGTGTATAAATATATGAGGGCTGGGTGTCAAGAAGAAAGGGACAACCTCTCTTCACTTGTGCCCTGTGATAGGACAAGAGGCAGTGGATGCAAGCTAGAGCAGAGGAAGTTCCACCTCAGCATGAGGAATAACTTCTTTGCTGTAAGGATTATGGAGCACTGGAACAGGCTCCCGAGAGAGGTTGTGGAGTCTCCTTCTCTGGAGGCTTTCAAGACCTGTCTGGATATGTTCCTGTGTGANGGCTTTCAAGACCTGTCTGGATGTGTTCCTGTGTGACCTGCCTTAGATTTTATGGTCCTGTTCTGGCAGGAGGGTTGGACTTAATCTCCAGAGGTCCCTTCCAACCCCTAACATTCTGTGATTCTCGAGTCTGAAATAGTCAGAGTTGCGACACATCCAGCTGTGGGAGCTGCTTGGTCCTCCTCTCGCTTCCCCCTTTTCCTTTCTGTGCTCTGCCACCTCTTCCCTCCCCCAGGCTGGGCTCAAGTCTGCCAGAGGTACATTTTCCTCATTTGTGGACAAGCCCTGCTGGGTGAGCTGCCCATAGCCTGCTTAATTCTTTGTTATGATTCACCCTTTGTTTCGCCAACATGTTATTTTTTTTAGAGAGTGGGTAGTAAGTCCTCCTGCTATCTCAGGATAATTTTATAATACAGTTTTTTAATGGAGTTTCTAGTATCTAAAGAGCAGTGACTTTCCTCAGAATTCTGCAGTGTCCAAGAATTTGAAGATGGAGAATGGGAAGAAGGAAAATACGTGTATATATATTTTAATTCTATTTTTCAAATGAGTAATGATTTGACATGCTCTGTTTCAGTACATGTTACCATGGCGATGACTGCAGGGACTACAACATCCTTTCCCATGAGTAACCACACCCGGGAGAGAGTGACAGTGGCCAAACTTACACTGGAGAACTTCTACAGCAACCTAATTATACAGCATGAAGAGAGAGAAACCAGGTACTGGCTCTGCTTCTTCTCACCCCTCTTCAGCTTTTCTTGGTTGTCTTTTGGCAGCATTTGTTAAGAGCACTTTGATCGCCATACACAGAGCAATTCTCTGAAGTTTTTCTTGGTAGTGAGGATCTAGTCCCCGAAGGGCACAGGCTGACTTTCAGCTGCTGGCTGTGCTTCCTCTGGTGCTGCACCAAGCAGTCACTGAATAACCGAGGACCTCCACTTTTGACAATCTCATACGATTTTCCTCCTCAACAGATTATTACTGCTTTGTGGAAAACACTCTGTGCAGGGTCTTATTTTGCAGCGGGTGTGAGGCTTTTACTTCTGCATGTGGAGTTCATGACTTGGAAGTGCATCCACATGCCACAGGGAATAAACTGCAGAGGAAGATTCTGCAGAGCTGCTGATGGGTGGTAACTCGATTTTGTGCAAGGCAGTGTCTCATGGTGTCTGTTAACGCTGTGCAGCATGGAGCTCATGCCAAGACTCAAACCCTGCAGAAGGGAGTGTATAGGAGGTAGGGAACAGGACTGATAGGAGATGTGCTTGACAGGGTAAGGAGAGGAGGTGGAGCTGGGAAATAAGGGGTAGTGAAGAGTGTAGGGTTGGCGATGGAAAGTTTGAAACACTCTTGGGTAGGCAAGACGAATTTTGGGGATAATGTAATATCCGCCTCCAAGTTCTTGAGTGTTGTTGAATGGTACTCCTTGCATGGGAGTATGCATTGGTCATCTCCATTCTAACTTCTCTCCTCGGTGCCCCATTTTGCCTTCAATGTGGTGAAGTGCTACTTGAATTAAGTGTCAAAGCATCCAGCATTTGATTATAACGAATGTTGTGTTTCAGATTGTCATCAGCATGTGAAATTATCATTCCCCTGGTAATATGTTTTTAATTGAGGGGTTTTCATCCGAGCAGCAGGGTTTCTCTTCTTATTTAGTCATTATCCATGTAATTTGAGTTGCTTCTAGCTAGGAGAATAGACTGTCTACTGAGAGCCTTTAATTTAGGGGATCCTGCTGTACTTCCCAAAATGCGGAAAGACACCAGCAGCCTGGCACCCAGCCTTCCAACTCTTGGCTGCTACGAGTGGGTAACCAGATTTCTGAAAGCTGGCCTCTGACAGTTATGAAGAATTATCCCGTGGATGGAAAAAGAGAGGTCCAGAAGACGTGTTGCCACATGCTGACCCCTTGCGATCTGTGGGGTACTCCCAGGCTTTACCCCCTGCTCAGACCCTCTCAGCCTGGCATGGCACCAGCTGGAGGAGCCTCAGAACTGGTGAACTGTGGCCTGGGCAGGATGCTGGGAGATAATGATGAATTCAGAGGGGCAGAGTTAGTTGGTATGAGAGTAAGGGGAGCAGAACTAGGTAAGTGACCGAGGAGAGGTCAGCAAGGCTGGGACTGGGCGTGAAAGTTGGAGCTGGCTGAGGGGTTGGGAGGTAGAGCTGAGATAGAAATGGTGAAACAACCCATGTTTATTCTGATTCGTAATCCTAACTGATAAAATCAGCCTTACTTCCACAAGATTATATGAAGAAATACAAGTCATTAGAGTGATTGTAAGTTTGGACCTGTAATCCCTAATTCTGCAAATACTGTGCTTAAGTTTGCTTATACATTTTCAACAGCTTTGGCCACAAATGAGTAAATGGATGGAGTGGGCAGTAAGTCTTCAAATTTCCATTTGAGGCAAATTCTTTGGTATATGGAATATGTGAAGTAAAGGCGTTGTCTTGCTGTAGTGTTATGTTTTTAATAAATAATATTAAAAAAGCAATCTCCTGTTTCTTCCCTTCACAGGCAGAAGAAGCTAGAAGTGGCTATGGAAGAGGAAGGCCTTGCAGATGAGGAGGTAAATGCTACTTAAGTAACCTTTGAAGAGATTGCTTTGCTTTTGTCTACTTGGCTTTTTTCACCACTTCATATTGGCATTTGAGGAGCTTACAGAAACAGCGTGAGATTGTTTTATTTTGTAAATGATTGTTGCTACAGTAAATAGTTTATTAGGGAAGCTGTGAATAAGCTTGAATGGTATTTGCAATAGCTAAGGCTTTTCATGCCACTTTTAGTCCTTATGTGAGACATAAGGCCTCAGCAAGCACGCTTTTCATAGGTCAAAATTGTTTGCTATTGTATTTGGGAAGAAAAAAGGGTGAGATGTACTTAAAAGAATTGGGTAGAAAGCAAAATGCTGAACTTTTTTTTTTTCTTAATTTAAACAAACTGGGCATACCCTTGCTTCATTTGGATATGGATAAGAAGGGATCTCTGTCTGGTTGGCACATCTCAGAACTTTGACCAATAAGTTGCTTTTCTGAGGTCCATCACACCATGGCTACCTCTTCTGCCTTCAGAATAGAAAGGGAAATGAGTAGGAATAATGTCTCGGTCATTTCTGAGTTTGTCTTGCTGCCATAATTTCTGGGAAGAGGGAGAAGTGAATATGGGTGCATAATGCCATCTTGTGGTTTTAAATAACACTGTCATCCTACTACAGAATCTGGCAGGAGCCTCATAGATGAATTTTATTAGCAGTCTCTGAGATCATCTTGGAGCATGGGTCTGTGTGTGTCTTCTCTGAGTAAATCCCAGTGACATGTTTATAGAACAAAATATGTGACAGGATTTGGACAAATTTTTCTTTCAAATACGAGTGCTTGCCTGCCATGAACCAAATGGATGTTGCTGTAGATAATGTAAGTTGGATCTCTGCTACCTGTTAGGCTCCTTGTTGTCTGTCATTGCTCTTTTCAGTGGGGCGCAAGTTTCAACTTTTCGTGATCAGTAACATTGCCCAAGAAACAAGTCCTTGCCTCAGGTCGTGACTCTGGCCCTTGGGCTGGTGTACTTTCTTTGAACCAGTGTGATTATTTTTTTAATTATTTTTATTGCTTTTTTTATGTATAAGTAATAAAAAAGGTAAACCAGCCTCTAGAAAAAAGTGAAACTAGGCCTAAGGCCTCTATATGAAATACCATGCTTGTGGATCGTACTTGGATAAATTCAGAAAGACTTTTCCTTTTACATTTTTTCTGTAATCCTAATGGGAGAGAGAAAATTTCATAGAAGAGAGATTGTGTATCTTGATTTTTTTATTATTTTTTTTTAACTGTCAAATGATGTAAACTTCTGTGTATGTGTCTCCTTAGAAAAAGCTTCGCAGGTCACAACACGCTCGCAAAGAAACAGAGTTTCTGCGACTGAAGAGGACTAGACTTGGCTTGGATGACTTTGAATCTTTGAAAGTTATAGGAAGAGGAGCATTTGGGGAGGTTTGTGGCATTCTTGCTTGAACAGGATATTGAAATTGGATTGAATGTTAAAATGAAATAGTTTTATTGCAGAATAAGAAGTTCCAGTTGGAGTTTTATTGCAAAAGAATAGCTGTTTGAGTAATTGTGCCAGTGTGATTAAGTCCAATAATTGATTATGTGCAGCAACTTCTCAAGGCCCCTGAAAAGGCCTGTAGGTTCTCACAGCTTCCTAAACTGACACCAAACTGATGTTGCCTGCGTGGCCCCTGAAATGATGAATTTGCCATTGCACAGCAGCTCCGTAAACATCCTCCCTGTTGGTGTCACATCAGTTTTATCTGCTCCTAGGTTTTAGCATACAGAATCTCACAGCTACCTGGAATTTTCTGTGCCTGCTAACTTTTCCTAAAACAGTAACTACTTAAAACTATCTGTTCATCACTAGTGTTAAAGATGTACAAGCTGTAGAAATAGTTTCGGGGTTTTTTCATGTGTTTTTAAATGTTGAACAAAAGGACTTTTCCACACCCATCAATTTTGAGCCTTCCAGTAGATTCTATGCTTGGGTCTAGTTTCTGAGGCGGAGAAGATTGATTGGGTTATGTTTCTCATTGTAGGTACGCCTCGTTCAGAAGAAGGATACAGGTCATATTTATGCAATGAAGATACTAAGGAAAGCAGATATGCTGGAGAAAGAGCAGGTTTGTGTTTCTACAAGTCCTCTAGATTTCAAACTTACGCTGTGTAGAAATTGTCTAAGTTCTTTGTAGTAGATACTATTTTGTCGTATTTTCTACTTGAAAACCCCAATAATGGTATAAGTGGTCCAAAGCATCTGTGGAGTTGCTACCATGGTACAAAAGAATAAGTAGAAGTTAGGAAATAAGGTCATGTAACAGTATCTTAAAAATACGCTTTCTTTACAACCAATTTTGAGTAGTGACAATAGCGTGGGAGTTTTTTCTCCCTGCATAAACGCAGACCTTATAGTACTTAATCTGTAGAACTGCATTTCAAGCAAAATACTACTTGAAAAGTAGTACTGTAACAAAGTGAAAACTGAGACTATTTGATGTTTTTTCTTTTGATGGCTAGATGCCAAGAGATGTCGCGTTGTTCATTGGCTTTGTCTTCCTTTGTTTTGCTTTTTAGCTGAGTCTTGTTTTGCTTTGCTTTGTTTTGTTAGTTTGGTTTGATTTTTGCTTTTACTTCTTAGCTAACAATTCACTGCAAGTTCCTGGTAGGACACAGCGAGTGCTTTAGCACCATAAAACAAAGGAATCAAGTGTGGATGTCTCAAGTGAAAGAGATAAGAGACTTTTCCTTACCACTCCACACCTTACCCGTCATGTGCTCTTGTACTACATTTCCCTGCAGTGGTACTTGTATTTTATTTATTTATTTATTTTTCCCCTGGCACAGACTTTGTCTCCTCAAGCCTATGCCCTGAATATAGGGAACCAGAGGAGCAGCATGTTCTGCACAACAGCCAGGATGTGTGTGGTCCTCTGATTGAAGCCCTGCCCCCATTTCATAACCTTATGTTGCAAGGAGGCTGAGCTCAGACTTTCCATTTAGTTTGGGACAGTAATCTTCCCTGGAGAGTGTTTATCTGATGTAATTTTCATTGCCTCGTTTCTTCAATGGAAAACAACACTGGGCACAAATGTAAGAAAACTCAAGATTTTTTTTTTAATTTTTTTTTTTTTCCCC